>MUZC01000234.1:490357-507631 GCA_002072015.1 Radix auricularia | reverse complement strand
GGGCGGGGGTGGGAAAGACTGGCTTAGTCCGAATATAATATATTGACGGGGTTATAACAGATTCGCTAAGACTGAACTTAGTAGGCTCACGTGGTTTTAACATACTGGTTAAGTCTGAATTTATTAGGCTAATGGGGTTGTAACAGCCCGCCAAAACAGCTGACGTAAAAAGAGTTTGCTGAGCACTGTCAATGCTTTAAATAGATGCAGCAATAGCAGACATTAAAATATAGAGTGGCTTGAGGGAGTAGGGTGGTGTGACTTAGTCTAGACCGGTTTAGGGGACTGGAGGGAGGGGGGGTTGAGAGATCGGTACAAAAGGGGACGTAATTGTCTGAATTGTCTACCCTTGCCGGTTGATAACTAAATCAACATTCGAGTCAGACGCGCATGAATATGTAGACATATTGTAATGAAGTCAGGCTTTTAACGCGACTTTAGAGGAATGCGTCACGACAAGACTACTGAAAATGGGCGAGAGGGGGTAGGATGTTAGCTAAGGATCGGCTAGTACTTGGGGGAGGACGACAGCATCTTCAGGGGAGGTGTTCTAGAACCATCGGCGGAAGGGGTGGATGGTGGCAAGTGGATATAATGAATGTGACTTGCAAAAAAACTTTGGGTAAAAGCGTAGTGGAGAGAATAAATTGGTGGAATTACTAATTTGGTGGACGTCAAGCGTGGTTGAAAGAAGAAGTGGGTGGATGGGGTAAGTGGGTGGATGGGGTAAGTGGTGGAAGGGGTAAGTGGGTGGAAGGGGTAAGTGGGTGGAAGGGGTAAGTGGTGGAAGGGGTAAGTGGGTGGAAGGGGTAAGTGGGTGGAAGGGGTAAGTGGTGGAAGGGGTAAGTGGGTGGAAGGGGTAAGTGGTACGAATGGGTGAACATAATGGAGAAGGTTAACGTAATGACATAGTGTGGTGGAACCACCGGAACACCAAGCATGGACATGTCTGTGAGTGAGTGAGTGAATGAGTGAATGAGTGAATGAGTGAGTGAGTGAGTGAGTGAGTGAGTGAGTGAGTGAGTGAGTGAGTGAGTGAGTGAGTGAGTGAGTGAGTGATTGAGTGAGTAAGTATAGTTTCTTAATTACCTGAAGATGCTTCTTATCTGTACTATGTATTAAGACAGTCGTAGATAGGACAACTGAACGACACTAAGGACCTAGAATGGTATTAGACTGGCGATAAGTAAAAACGTAGCAACTGCGTGCATCAACGAAAATGCTATAGTCACATAATGTGTTCACTTATTTGTGGTCAAAATAAAAGAGAACACCATTTTAATAAAGATTAAAAGTGGTCATCGCCAAGGCCAAAGTTTTGTCCACCGCTGGTCTATTTATTCCCCTCAATAAGTGTACGAACACTTACCATCACCTCTACTAATTTGATCTCCACAGAAACAAACTTTAAGTCGTCTTATTATCTTTCCTACTGCGTAATTAATTCCTTTTTTTAAAAGTGTGTGATAAAACACTAGGAACTTATTAATTAGAATGTATATGGCATAAAAATAACAACAAAGAAATCTTAGAAAACTTACTTTGAAGGCTGAACCTCATCGAAAAGTACGCAGAAAAGTTGTTATATTCCAAATTTTTCTAACGAATGTTGGAAAAAAAAGTTTTCGGTTTATTTCCCCTCCGGACCAACAGAGATACTTGAAGAACACGACACACCGGTGCAATGCTGCCATGTAACAAACGCTAGGGGGAGGGGGGCCCTCTCCCGCTGATAGCAACATACTACAGCCGTGACGTTGTCTCACTCTCCGCAGTCAAATACTAACTTACACTTACACCAATTCAGTTCTTGAGCCTACTTTAAGTAAAAAATGATTAGGTTTGTGTGTACAAAGGGGACAGAGGTGTATGGTGACTGGGGCATTGTGGGGTTTGGGGGGGGGGGTCAGGGAGCAGTGCTTGAATGATTCAATGTAGAATGAGATTTTTTTTTTAATTCTGGCAGCCGAAGATCATGACGTCATCATCATCATTAACCCCTAACTAGTATGTACTAATTTCTACAGCAGTAAAAAAAAAATGGTTTATAGAAAACACGGAAGACCTATGCTATAACTGGTGGATCTGATGGTGCAGAAGACTTGGCAAGTGAACCCTGAAAAAGTACGTGGTTTAAACTGTACAGGCCTAGTCAAATTCCTTAACCCCTCCACACCCCACGCCCGCCCCCACAACCAAGTGCCGCCAGAACATAATAATTTTGTAACACTTTCAGAACATGCAAAGAACACACATTTTGATTATATTTCAAGTGTTTTGAGTTAATTAAAGCCGGTTTACAATCACTTGATCACTTGTTTTAGTTTAAAGTCGGTGTGGGATATCAGTAGTAGAAAACAGGCACATGCACCGTGTACATACCGTGTACATACCGCCTACATACCGTGTACATACCGTGTACATACCGTGTACATACCGTGTACATATCGTGTACATACCACGTACATACCGTGTACATACCACGTACATACCGTGTACATACCACGTACATACCATGTACATACCACGTACATAACACGTACATACCATGTACATACCGTGTACATAACACGTATATACCATGTACATACCATGTACATACCATGAACATACCATGTACATACCATGTACATACCATGTAAATAACACGTACATAATAATTATATATATAATAGCCCAGTGGTGTGGGTATGTTTGTAACGTAACGCGTAACGCAAGAGATGTACCACAGTCTACAGCAGTTAGTTTAGTTGAAAAATCGTGTTTTGATGAGCACTGTAAAAATATTTAATAGGATGACGTCATTGTTTGGTGTGCATCGGTGCGCAAAATACGGTGCGCAAAATACAACCACTATTATTATTATTATTAAATAAATACTTTGCGTACATTTCATAAAGTTTAATAATTCGTATTTATCAAAAAAGGACAAGTTAGTTGGTCTTTAAAAAAAAGGTTGGCGCCGTAGGCGCCCAAAAAAAGGGGGCGCCGCAGGCGCCACGGCGTCCGGCACAATCTATCAAAAAAGGACAAGTTAGTTGGTCTTTTAAAAAAAGGTTGGCGCCGTAGGCGCCCAAAAAACGGGGGCGCCGCAGGCGCCACGGCGCCTGGCACAATCTAGTAATAATAATAATAAAATGATGATTTATATAGCGCTGTATCCCAGCAAGGAGCCGGGCTCACAGCGCTTTACATGGAAACAAAAATACATATATAAATAAAAAGAAACATTCATAGCATATTAACTACATAAATAACAATACGGTATACTCAATACATACCGTGTACATACCGTGTACATAACACGTACATAACACTACATACCGTGTACATACCGTGTACATACCGTGTACATACCGCGTACATACCATGTACATACCGTGTACATACCGCCTACATACCGTGTACATATCGTGTACATACCGCCTACATACCACGTACATACCGTGTACATACCACGTACATACCATGTACATACCGTGTACATAACATGTACATATCGTGTATTAAACACGTACATATCGAGTGTACACATTGATGTTTTCAGAAAATGGAAATTTTGTTTAAAATACACGTGCTTCAATGATGAAATGTTTATAGTGAAATTACTTACCAGTATGATGGTCAAGTCAACAACTGACGTCTGGTCATCTGCACACTGCCAGACGTTGACCTGATCATCTACACACTGCTTGACGTGGTCCTGGGGGAGAAACAAGTAATAAAAACTCAATGAGTATTTAAACGCCATTTCTAACAAGGAATTTCCGCTTTTGTTTTTAATCAAAGGAAATCATTCTATCCCCTCACACTACATCATACCAAAAATGTGTCAATTCAATGCGAACCACGCATCAATCTAACATAAGCATTCACAAAGCGGGTAAAATCCCATAAACTGTCATTCTAGATTACATTAAAACTCATTTCAAATCAATAATGTTGAAAATAAACAAAACTATTGCTATCTACGAATTCCTGCTAAAATTGCGTGAGTAGAACGAAAAGAGATTTTTTAAACACTCCTTCTCCACCATTGCTCTCAATATTATTAGCTCTCGTTTGGCGTTTGTTTCAACCCAATAGCTGTTATGGTTGGCGAGATTGACAAATTACTTATATTTTTTCGTCCCCCCCCCCGAAATCCTGTAAACCTTTTCGGTATTTTTTTTTCCGTTGCATATCCTTGGAACCTCATTAGCATATTTGCCAAAGACCCAACCCCTCTATCTGATATGGTTCAGGAGGAGTTGCATGTACACGCCCACATGTGCACAGACATTTCAAATGTGTAAACGCCATTCCCACGGGTTTTTGCGTTAATAAGTGTCAACTTTTAACAACAAGATGGAACAAACCTGAAATATAAATCCCAAATCACCCCCCCCCCCCCGGGCTAATCGCAAAATCCACGCCCACTCCAAAAATAAATATATTATTTAAGTAAAACTTAAAGAAAAATAAAACAGTACAGTGAAAAGATTGTATATGTCCATTAAAATGACATTGCTACGTCAAAACCAGTGCTGGATTTAACTATTTGCTAAAAAAAAAAACTATAGCATAAGACCCCCGCCTTATGGGGCCCCCTAATTTTTTTTTCATATTAAGTACTTACATAGAATATTTAGACTTCTGAAGGGCCCCATATCTCATATATTAGCTTAAGGCCCCATCAAATCTAAAACCGGCACAGCTCAAAACACCATTATATTTTTTGGGGGACTCAAAGTTATCCGAATTGTATTTCTTTTTTTTTCAAGTTATTACCCTAACCCCCCCCCCCCCCCCNCCCGTTACATATAAGAGGATATTTGTAACAGTGTAACATCGCGCTATGGTCGCCCGCCGGCTGAATGTTTCGGGAGTCGACTTCTTCAGTCAATGAGTCATTAATTTCATTTTCGGCCAGAACACATTTAAAGTATATAAAGCAGTTTACTTCCACTGCGAGGCCTCATTTAGCTTTACTTGGCGGCCTCCCTACATAAAATAATGTTTTTTTATAATCATGTAGGTACTTAACGGATTTCATTTCTAAATCAGCGGTTCCCAATCGGCCAACCCCTGGAGGGCTCTGCGGCCGGACAGGGAAAACATCAAACAAATTAATTCTTATCAAATGGCAAATTAAGGCCTCAGCGTCCACCGTTGACGAAATTGAATCTTAAATCCTCCACTTGTTATTGTTGTTTTAACGTGAACAGCGTGATCTTTGGTACGCGTCTCCTGTAGTTTTGTAACACAGACAATAGCTAAATTGTGTCGTCATGCTTAGGGTTCCGAAGGGTGTCGCGACCCAGACGAACATGATTGGTGCCAGGCGTCCTTCCCTGTGAGATGGTCTGTGAGATGGTCTGTGCGACAGGCGTCGTATGTCGTGTGGACACTTTTGTTGTCTTAACAATTTGTTGAGTTTGTGGCGGCACCAGCGGAATGTTAAGGTTCGATACTGAAAGAGAGATGGGCTCATGACGGTGGGGTTTGTGTTTAATGTGGAGGGAGTCTGGGTAGTGGAGGGAGTCTGGGTAGTGGAGGGAGTCTGGGTAGTGGAGGGAGTCTGGGTAGTGGAGGGAGTCTGGGTAGTGGAGGGAGTTTACAAAGGAGGAGTGGGGTGGGCCAAAGGGAGGGGAGTAACGATGTTGGGAGGGGGAATGGAATAGTTGATAGGAAAGGGGGACTAGCCAAATGGTTCTAGAACATATGAGAAAGAGAGGAAAAATTATTTTAAAAGAAGCTAGTGGAAGGGGGGTTAAGTCGGGTCCATCAAGCCGGAACTCCCTAACGTGTGCAGGTTCTCAATTCTCCAAATTAGATCAGGCCCGGACTTGAAATTATTTTAACAAAATTAAACTGACGGCCCCGGCAGATACTGAGAGGAGCATCGTCTGCTCACGAGGCGCAATCGAGGGCGAAAAAACGGGGCCGGTAATTGAGTAAACACGGGAATTACGTACCACTCTCCCCTGCGTTAAAATGGAATTACGTCACGGGGGTGGCGAAACAGACGGGGAGAAAATATCGTGAAGACGGAATGCGCATTGTACGATGTTGACACAGCCCGTGTGCAGCCGCGGTTGACACCACCGTGCGCTTCTGTCGAACAAACCTCTGAGACGACAGTGCGCAATAAATTGGCGTGAAGCGTAACCACTTTAGCAGACCAGCTTGTCTCGGGGTCAAGTGAGAATTAAAGGTGTAATTGAACGTAGCGGGCAATCTGGATTAGGCGATTAGGTTTGTATTTTTTTCCATCGAGTAGCATTTACGCACTTCGTGTAAATTTTCAGTTTCCTATTTTAAATCAAACATAAATTTAAAAACGACACGCGGTGTGAGGCGGTAGGTGTAGCAAATTTGTGATAGCTATTCATTCAGCGTCATTTATTTAAGCTCCTAAAATACACATATAGATCGTGAGTTTCCCCTTGTAAAAAAATAAATGCCCCGAAAAGCTGGAAAATTGGGATAATTATTCTGAAATTATTTCAAAGATCACACATTTTTTTGCCACAAAGCTCTACCGACATTTAAAATTAACAGGTGGGTAAAGGGACGTCTGTGTTTCAAAGATTTGGTAAGCGGTTAAGAAAAAGAAAAAAAAGTCGCTATAGTATGGGAGGTAGGTTGGGGGCGTGTTAGATCGAATTTCGGTGTGATGGTCTTGGGCCAAGGGGATGTGCGACATTTAAGGCTCAGTTGAGACGAACATGACAATTTTTAAGATACATATATTTGGAGTTAGCATTTGAACCTACTTTTTAAAAGAAAAAAAAAATACACCTGCTTAAACTTAAGTTAAAAACGCGTTTTCTGGAGCCTTCTTTAGACTTTTAGCGTTGACCGCCGTAGGCCGAAGACGTTGTCGGGAACTTTTTAACCATCTGTCAAATAGTTGACGCCAACAGGCGCTAGTCATCCGCAGATTGAAATGTTAAGTTTCCATGGCAGGTAACTCTCACAAATTACCTAGGAGATCAAAGGTACTGAAGCCGCCGATTATTAATTTGCAGCTAATGGAGTCTGTGCGCGTGTATGGGTGGTGTGGGGGGGGGGGGTAAATTATAACCGGAACAGGAAGCTGCATCAGAAAAGAAACACGGCAAAGGGAGACTAACCGCTCAAGATAAGCTGCTTGCGGCAGATGGTTTACGATGATTTGATTGGTCCGAGACCAGATGACGTCAACTGATTTATTGATACATAATCCGGGTCTCGCGCCGCTAATGCCCGTAGTCCACTATCAACAAACCTTCCGGCTGTTCAAAATTAATTCATTATTAAATTAAAGAAGACCCCCCTCCCCCAAAGCTTTTTTTTTTTTGGCTACCCCCTTGCCCAACCACCCCACAAATAAAACTATCAAGTCAGCCTCTGGAACTAATTGAAATTTTTCATGATTTATTTTTTTTTAGATTTTATTATAACTCTTGCAGCATCCCTCATTCGCCTCAAGAAAGTCGTAAAGAAAAATGTGTTTTCCAATCATAATTTTGATAACTGATTCGCTCATTAATGTAATGCAGAACTTCTAAATGCCGGGACTTCCCGGCCGGGACTTCACGGCAAATGTTCCGATCCCGAAGGCAGATATCTCCAATAGAATATAGGTTGTAGATAATTTTTTTTTTTTTAATCTTAATCGCACAACAGATTGTCGTACATTGTCACAGGTTTTCGTAGATCGTCATAGACTATCACAGATTGTCACACACTATGGTATTAAACCAAGACCTTTAAATATTGTAAACTCATCTAAACGACTGTGCCAAGTTGTCCGAGTAATTTAGTCCCATAAGCTTACTAGGAGCTTGGTAGACCTGGCGGGTGCCCCGATTCCCTTCCAGGTCAGAGGAGGACTTTCTGAGCGTTAGTCATTCACAGAGGCGTCCTTAGGGTTGGTGTCACCCGGGCGGTAGCTCATGGTGTCACCCTATCACGACTTAACACTTAGAACTCCTCCGAGTTTTCCAGTGCAAAATTACGGGAATATATAGAATTTTACGGTCTGGTGTCACCCCCCTGATGGTGTCAACCGGGGCGGCAGCTCATGGTGTCACCCCCTCACGACTTCACCCATAGAACTCCTCCGAGTTTTCCAGTGCCAAATAACGGGAATCTGCTTACTGTTACATTTTAGTATCACCCCCCCCTTATGATGTCACCAGGGGCGGCCCGCCAACACCGCACCCCTATAGCGACGCCACTGGTCATTGATCATTCTTATTGTGGCTTTGCATGGGCTCGATCCCACGCCCCTTAGCTTGTGAGGAGAGCACACTATCCAGCCAAATAAACATGCTCTAAATCGCTTTCGAATCTCGGCCGTGTGCTTTAAACATTTTGGCATTTAAATATGATACACATAGAAATCTATATCCTTGGGGAAAAGGAAAACATGTTACTGATTTATTATTTTCAATACATATTGTATCAACATTTCAGATAGATGGAATGTACTGTAATTAATTTAATGAATGTTTAGTTTGTCTCTATGCCACATGTGTAGCCGTCTGCTATTAATTGTTCACCTCCACCAGTCACTCGAATTTCACTCCAGCCCCTGAGATGTCCCACGTGTTATATTGAACATAATCAAAACTTTTAGTTCATCTCATATATAGTCAAAAACTTTGTTTTTACCGGTTGTTTAATTACTTCCCTGGTTTTTTTTGTTTTTTTTTTCCAGACTATCTGGACGCCCCCCGCCCCCCAATTCTCGCACAACAAATAACTTCTATGTTAGATTTCAGAGTCCCATTTCAAGTCCCCTCCCGCGGGCTGTAGAACTCTAGTAACTGGATTGGCCATATACATTTTTTAGAGTTAAACTACTTAAAACTTATAGGACACTATTATGTAACAGGTGCTTTGTGTTTGGTGTTTTTTCTACGTTCCAAAACCATTAGTGTCGGATGTCTCCAAGTTATGAAAAGATTTGTAAACTTTTCATGAAAAGATTTGTAAACTTTTCTTTTGATTCTTCCTCTTGAAGAAATAATTATGTTATTGGAAACCTTTCCTTGTAGGCTACATTTTACAAAGCAATCGATTTTAGAATTATATGTATATAAAGAAAGAAATATTTTTTTAAGTATTACTCTTTTCACAAACGATTACAGCTAACTTAGAAAACCTGATGACATAAGCTTGATAATTGTCAGTTTATAATGTTATAAACTGGTGTTAGTGTACGAGATTAAGTGTCGTGACCGACATAAAACACCACCCAATGACCGCTACCTCTCTCCCATGCCCCGGAAACCTTCACAGAAAGTCCGCTTCCTTTGGCCCCGAGAAATTCTGAGAAAGTACCTTGATTTTATTTTTACCCATTTTGATGGAGCTGCTATTTACACCGCAGCTCGTGCACCCGAACGCCTCCCAATTCGCTTTCTCGATGTCGTATCGTGATTGATACAATTGGCGTTGTAAACGGCGTTTTAATTGATCACGAGGTAATTCTGAGCGCGAGGTTTAACGACTCAGTTTCGACGTTTTGGGGATTATTTTAAAACCCCAGCGAGCCACCGAGGCCGAGGCGAGGGTTTAGATGAAATGAGGGTCAAATAGAGTGCAGCGGACGATCTAATTCCTAATTGTTGAAGTCGAATGGAGTGAGCAGTGGAGTTAACCTCCCTCCCCACCCCCTGGCCCATCCGCACGATGCAGCCAACTGGTCCGGATTTAACTTCAATTTCCGGAACAGATCTTAAGCCTTCTGTAGCAGACGAGATCTTTTATTGAAAAGAAAAAGTAGCAATAAAAATTCAATCTTCAATTTAGTGAAGATCCACAATAAACTTTTCTTTTTAACGTACAGTGGGTGGGATGGGAGGGGGGAGAAGAAGAACCCCAAAAATGAGGAAAGAAGAAAACAAAAAGAATGGACTTTCTTTTTACTTTTGTTCATTAAAGCGGTATTATACAGTGGTGGGAGAAGGGATATGAAAGAATCAAATTTAGGGACGTTCAAATTAATTGGCTTAAACTCGCCATCGAAGCGGCTTCAAATGGATACAATTATTTTAAAATCAAGGCTACATTTTTTTTTCACATTCAAGTTCATATAAGACAAAGCTTGAATGCCCTTACAACGAAATACAAAATCTCATTTAACAAATCACTACCCCCACCCCCCACCCCCGATTTCAATTTTTATGTATAACAAGTTACATCATAAACCGGATTTCTCGAGATTACCGGACAGAGGACGTTCTGGGTATTTTAAAAACTGTTTAACAAAAGAAAAATCTGAAACAAAAGTCAATCATACTATTGGTAGAGACGTAGAGACGGGATACATGAGAGATCATTAAAACAAGTAATAAAAACTCGAATGAGAATTTATACACAATTTCAAAAAAAAGAATTTTCGATTTTATAATATAAAGGAAATCATTCTAGATTAATATTAAAAGTCGATTCAAATAAGTAATTCTGAAACTTAACACAAATTGACGTCATATCCCCTCACGCCACATCACACCAAGAATGTGTCAATTTAATGCGCACCGCGCAACAATCTAACATAAGCATTCACAAAGTGGGGAAAACCCCATTAACTATCATTCTAGAATCTAGATAAAATTTAAAGTAATTTAAATTGAATAATTTTGAAACTAAACAAAACGATTGCTTTAAAAAAATGCTGCAAGAATAACGGGAGAAGAACGAAAAGACTTTTTCAGATATTTGTTGTTGAGCCTTCTCGTCCATGAGGGACATCTACCGATCATCGCCGGCGTCTGCACTTCCTCCTAGGACATAGGCCACCTACAAGATACCTCCTGGCATCTCTATCCTGGGCCATTTTCTCCAGGATCTTCCATTCATGGCCAATTCTCTTGATGTCTGCCTCCAGTTCTCGGCGCCAGGTGTTTCTTGGGCGGCCTCTTTTCCGTTTACCCTGTGGGTTCCATTTCAGGGCTTGCCTTGTTGTAATAGAAGCAGGTTTCCTTAGTGTATGACCGATCCACCTCCACCGCTTTTGAAGAATCTCTTCCTCGATGGGCTTCTAATTAGTCCGCAGCCACAGTTCCCGGTTGCTGATTTTGTCCGGCCAGTGAATTCTGAGAATCCTTCTTAGACAATTGTTAATGAAGGTCTGGATTCTGGTCAGGTTTAGACCCGTTGTTCTCCATGTCTCAGCTCCATATAGCAGCACTGGTTTCACCATAGCGTTAAAAATCCTTACTTTTAACTTGCTGCCTAAGTTGTTGGCGACCCAAACATTCTTGAGTTGCTGGAAGGCTGCTCTTGCTTTTCCGATCCTTATTTTAACGTCAGCATCTGTACCACCTTGTTTATCTACCATGCTGCCAAGGTAAACAAAACTCTCCACCTCCTCAAGGGCTTCTCCTTCGAGCATGATGGGTGATGTACTGGTGGCATTAACCTTGAGTATTTTACTCTTCCCTTTGTGTATGTTGAGACCTATGCTAGCAGAGTGGCTGCGACAATGTTTGTTTTCTCCTGCATCTGTTGTTGGGTATGTGCAAGAAGGGCAAGGTCATCAACAAAGTCGAGATCATCAAGTTGATCCCACAAGGTCCATTGGATGCCATTCCTTTTCTGCTGTGTAGATGTTTTCATCACCCAGTCAATGGCTAATAGAAACAGAAAGGGTGACAGCAAGCAACTTTGTCTCACACCAGTCTTCACCTGGAACGCATCTGTCAACTGCTGACCATGGACAACTCGGCAGTTTATCCCTTCATACATGTTTCTGATTATTTTTCAGATATTCAGTTTTGAACATTGTTCTAAATATTTTTAGCTATCGTTTTGCGTTTATTTCAACAGATAAATGTTATAGTTGGCAAGAAACTGGCAAAATATTGATATTTTTCGGTGTTTTTTTCCCCCCAGGAAATCCAGTAAATTTATTCAGATTTTTAATTTTTAAAAATATTTTTATTTTATTTTATTTTTTATTTTTTTTTATTATTATTATTTTATTATTATTTTTTTTTTTTGCCGTTGCACATCCATGGGACGTCTTTAGCATATTTGCAAAAGTCTCGAACCCTCTATCTGGTATCGTTCAGGAGGAGTTGCATGTGCAAGCTCGACAGACATTTCAAATGTGTAAACGCAATTTTTCCCATGGGAAATTGCGTTAAAAATATTGAAGAAATGTGTAACTGAACGCATATCCACTAATAACATCAGTATAAACTCGTTCCTTCCAGTATATTTACACGATAATGGCCAAAAAATGCCAAACTAGGCTGATAATGGCCAAAAAGTGCCAAACTAGGCTGATAATGGCCAAAAAGTGCAAAACTAGGCTGATAATGGACAAAGATTTTAAAAAATAATAATAATAAAACAAACAAACACATTGGACAAATTCAGATCAGAAAATTATTTCACAAAACAACTAAGTATCACAAACTAAAACACATCTTTACCAACCATCGACGCAGTAAGCTTTCGTCGTGTGGCGTCATTTTAAATAAAGGGGAAAAAGTTAATGAATTGGACAAAAGAGCAGAAGAAAAGAACCAGAGAGTTAATTAAGGGACGGTCAGATGTCACGTGCTCGCAGGGGGTTATTTCCCTAATTTGTTTTTATAGAGCTACGCGGTAATTATACCTCCACGCCGTGCCATCAGCTGTTCCACTCGTGCAGGGTATGTGTGTGTGTGTGTATGTATGTATGTATGTATTTGCGGTGTGGCGATAGTGAGACAACAAATGGACGATGGTTTATCGAGTGCTTTCCCCGATTAATTCACGTAGATTCTGCAACGAGCTCAGTTAATCTATATGTTACCGGATATCAGGTGACCGGATATCAGGTGACCGGATATCAGGTGCCTATTTTAATTTAGCATCATTCACTACAAACACCTTCATGTTTTCTAATCTCTTTATGCTTTTGATTTCTATGTGAATAGCCAATGTGTTTGGGTCACCATAACGAGGTGACCGGTGACGAGCCTTGGCGTACATACGATATGAGTGCCGTGAGATGACGAGGTGATGAGATGCTTCTCTGATTGTTTATTATCACCATTCTCCGAGCATGGTCTGACTCTGAGCAAGACTTCTGGGCGATCTAAAGCCGAAGTCTGCTGACGTTTGCTCAATTGTTTCTATTGAGGGTCAATTTTTAAAAAAAATTTAAAAAGTATTTTTTTAAAACTATGTTAACATGTAAATTGCAACATGATGTCATTGTAGCGCAAGGTGTAAGGGGGGGAGGGGTTGATGACATGGTATGTGTTCGGATGGTGGAAAGGGGAAAACGGCAAATTTATTTTCACTTTTTTTTTTTTTTAAATATGTTATTTTGATTTGGGGTGGGGGGTATTTTATGAGTATTGACCAGCTTAGGGAGGGGTAAGTTAACGTTTAAATTAGGGCCGCGGAAATTAACGATTATTTAATCGAGTAAAAGTCAAAAATTTTAATCGATTAAAATTATATTCGAGCGATTAAAATAACATTAATATCTAAGACAATATTTCTGACTCTAATATTTTCTCCCCGTTTAAATAATAATTTATTTATTTTGTTACCTACATACTATACCGGCGCGTTATTGTTATTATTTAATCAGAGGCGCATACATGGAGAGATCGTGGTTGACTAACAAAGTAAAGGAGGGGGGATGGGTCTGGAGGGCGTCATCTCGTGGACCGGATGACAAGACAAGGCCAGGCGTCAATACAGATATCAGGTCACGGAGCAGCAGGTGGTCACCACGAGCCAATACAAGTCATGGGGGGGGGGGGGTGTCACCGGTTCCGGCAAAGCTTTGTCATGGCCGACATGGCGGGAATCATCACCACAGCAGCAGATCATTAAGGGGCAGGGGGGGCGGGGGAGATGGAAAATATTTTTAAAAAACGAGGAAGGGGAGAGGGTGGTGGGAAGAAATCAAAGCGGATCATCTTTAGAAGTCGACAAAGATCGGAGCGGAAAACGAGGACGTGACGAGAGCTGGTGCCGGATATGAGATGCTGGAGTTGGGGAGTAATTTTTTAACCATGCAACATGTTGCGTTCCGAGAATTTCCTTTCTGTGTTTGTTCCTCAACTACCCCCCCACCCACCTTACCTTTTTTAACACTTCCTCCTCCCCACGCCCCACAACCATTTTTTTAAAAAAAAATCGGCTCTAATAAAGGGATTGGTATAAGGGTACTCATCAACCCAAATAAATAATATAAAAGCCCAGGTCACTCACTCACTCACTCACTCACTGGATGTGGAACGCTGAGGAACGATGTACGACAGTCTACAGCAGTTAGTTGAAAAATCGTGTGGTGATCAGCGCTGTAAAAATATTCAATATGATGACGTCATTGTTAGGTGTGCATCGGTGCGCAAAATACAACCCTTATTATTAAATACTTTGCGTACATTTCAGAAAGTTTAATATTTCGTATTTATCAAAAGGGGACAAGTTAGTTGGGCTTTTGAAAAAGGTTGGCGCCGTAGGCGCCCTAAAAAAAGTGGGCGCCCCGGCACAATCTAGTAATATATAATACAAATATCACTCAATATTTCTAGGTGTGTTCCCACACTTTGAATTGCACACCTTTATTTTTAAAGTGACCAGTATGACGAAAGTGTGACAACATGCAGATCTAAGATCATAGCGAATTCCAAGTGACAGCATAAAGATCAAGGATCATAGTAGATTAAAGATGACAGCATAAAGATCTAAGCTCTTTGTAATTGCTTGGTGACGACATAAAGATCTAGATTATCTTGGACAACATAAAGATCTAAGCTCTTTGTAATTGCTTGGTGACGACATAAAGATCTAGATTATCTTGGACAACATAAAGATCTAAGTGACAGTATAAAGATCCATCAAAATACTGGTCTCTAGAAAAATAATTATTGGGACCAAACAGGAAACTAGCATGTGAATGTGGGGATGGGGTCGTAGTGGAGAAACACAAATGAATGAAACATTTTTAAAGATCTTTGGGGAAAGTTGAAGCTTAGCCCGAGGGAAGATGCTACCCTCGTGTGTCCTTTGGAATAAAATTGTAAATCAAATTAGACAGTCGGGGGGGGGGGCACCATGGGGTTTTAACCTATTGATTTTTGTGAAAATTATTAGTTATAGGAAAGTGATAATATTGTAATTATTTGTGGGAGATGACTAATCTCTTTCTTTTTTTTTTAAGTTGGAGCTATCAAATTATTCAACGTCATAGCTCCGCCCCCACCCCCGTCTGGCAAACATTTGTAGGTCGCTTGTAAATCTGAATTCTGTGATTGATGTATAAATCATAATACTATTGCAATGATCGATGATACTATTGCTATGATCAATGATACTATTGCAATGATCAATGATACTATTGCAATGATCAATGATACTATTGCAATGATCAATGATACTATTGCTATGATCAATGATGCTATTGCTATGATCAATGATACTATTGCTATGATCAATGATACTATTGCTATGATCAATGATACTATTGCTATGATCAATGATACTATTGCTATGATCAATGATACTATTTCTATGATCAATGATACTATTGCTTTCGTCAATGATACTATTGCTATGATCAATGATACTATTGATATGATCAATGATACTATTGCAATGATCAATGATACTATTGCTATGATCAATGATACTATTTCTATGATCAATGATACTATTGCTTTCGTCAATGATACTATTGCTATGATCAATGATACTATTGATATGATCAATGATACTATTGCTATGATCAATGATACTATTGCTATGATCAATGATGCTATTTCTATGATCAATGATACTATTGCTATGATCAATGATACTATTGATATGATCAATGATACTATTGCTATGATCAATGATACTATTTCTACGATCAATGATGCTATTGCTACGATCAATGATACTATTGCTTTGATCAATGATACTATTGCTATGATACTGTATGTATTTAAGCCCCGCTCTAATCGGTATATATACTGGTATATACTATACCAATATTACGGATAAAAAAAAGGCATTGTTTTCAGCGACTTTAGTCCAATGTGGAACTACTTGGTCGCACAGCTGGTAGCACTCTGACTCACGTGACGCATACAGGCGTCACCCGAACCAGACTCCGTTGCCAATTAATATTCCTGTCAACTCAAAACGCAAAACTTTACAAATGTCAATCGACGCAGGTGGATCCTGGGCGGTCCTGCCTTGTTAATTGGACGATGGGATCCCGAGGGCTTTAATTGGACTGTGCTGCGGTAGAAATTGTTATATGCTTGTGTGTGTGTGTATTTTTGAAAGCTTAAATTTCAATTAAAGTAAAAAGAAAGAAAACAACATGAGTACAATTATGATATGAACAGTTACGTCATATTAAGAGCGCCGGGGAACTCTCGGACAAGCGACATAAGGGCGCATAACTGTCGCATTATTACAATAAAACGAATTTACTTACCTCCCATACATTAAAATTTTTAAAAACTTACTTTAAAAAAAACAACCGTAAACATATAAGTAATGGCATTGCAATTTTTAAAAATATTTTTTAGATCATTTTTTAAAAAAGTAGAAATTGAAGCAAAACATTGTAACTAACTCAACGTCCTTGGAAAAATCACCTTCAATGATTATCCTCTCATTTAGAAAAAAATATAACGTACTTCAAATATTTAAATTGTTATATAAAAACAACGTGTTCAGGATCCTTTAATGTCTCGGCTCAAAAATACGCGTATTTTGGGACACAAGAAGTCTTGTGCTCTAGTGATACTTATTTCTTTATTTTATTTTGTGCACTTAGATCACTCGGGGTTCACTGACCTTTACACACATTTCAAACAACTTAACACAGACATGGGACTCTTAAACTTCCTAAATATACACAACTTTATCATGTACAAATGGCAAGTCATGGACGTACATACGATATATGTCTGTAGGTGCATATGAGGATAGGACTTATGAGTCGTATGATGTATGCGGGTAGGTGAATAGGTCTTATGATTATGCGGGTAGGTGAATAGGTCTTATGATTATGCGGGTTGGTGTTGTGATATATGCGTGTAGGTGAGTAGGTCTTATGATTATGCGGGTAGGTGAATAGGTCTTATGATTATGCGGGTAGGTGTTGTGATATATGCGTGTAGGTGAGTAGGTCTTATGATTATGCGGGTTGGTGTTGTGATATATGCGTGTAGGTGAGTAGGTCTTATGATTATGCGGGTAGGTGAATAGGTCTTATGATTATGCGGGTAGGTGTTGTGATATATGCGGGTAGGTGTTGTGATATATGCGTGTAGGTGGGTCGGT
>MUZC01000234.1:448463-465206 GCA_002072015.1 Radix auricularia | reverse complement strand
ATTTTTAGCGCATTTTCGAGAAGTCGAATGCGCTATTGCACCCGTTTTGTCCGTCTGTCATCACCTTTGATCACAGCATCCATAAGTCCTAGACCCATGATGTATATATGTTTTTTGTATGTCCTGACCTGCCATTTGTGCATCAACACTCAGTTACTCGATCCGTTAAAAAACCCCGTTAAAACTACCAAAAAACTTTGCGAATCGAGAGGTAACACTGGCGCAGGGAACGGCCGCCATTGCCGGAAGTCGAATACATCATTTTTCAAACATTCAAGAGTGGTGCGAAGGCGTGCAAAAGAATTAGTTTGTCTTTTTTTTTTTTTTTGTTGACGTCATTAGAATATGTGTAAAAGTTTAGAGAGTTTTACGTCATCATTTGTGGTGACTTGTAGTTAGATTAAAGAGAAAATAATTTTTTTTTAAATGTAAAGAAATGACTTTTAAATAAAAAAAAATGTCAGGTATATTCATTACACAATAAAATTCATAAAAATATGTCTAAAATCTAAACACAATTACTGATAACTACATAATGCTGATATCTAACATAAGTACTGATACATAATACGAAAATGCGCTAACACGTCCTGAGTTCCAAAAGGGACCAGGCTTAACATGATTTTTTTAATACTTAAAATAAAAACGATACGGTTCTAAGGATTTAACTATTATACGCTCTAAATATGGAGTTTTAAAAATTTATCATGCAGAAAAGAAAAGGGTTTGTAACGGTTCCTCACCAAGAACATGATAGGTTTTTGTCACTTGTTTGTCGTGTGCGTTTCTTTTAAATTTATTGTCCACTCGGTTCTGTGCTCCGCCAGTCGACATCTTAAGAATCCCTAAAAGTGGGACGTTCCATGAGCTTCGCCCAGAAGGGTAACATCCGGTAATCTTAGTCTTAAGGTCTTAAAACATTTTGAAGAAAACATTTTGGGTAATCTTAATGCTTCCATGACGGATTACCTCGATGCTAATGCACTGAGTAGGAAAGGGGTGATGGTGGTGGGCACGTTGGCTGTTGCTGCTGCTGATGTTGTTGTTGTTGTTCCCAAAATTCTTCTTCCGTTTTATTCTTTGCCTCTCTCCCTGGCCATGAAATAATCAGAGAGTTCCCAGAATGGTATCACCGTCCCGGTAACAGTTGGTGTTGCCAAAAGTACAATAAGAATCTGGAGATGATATTGATTTCTCTTGGCGAAGCGGAGCAAAGAAATTGGCGACTTGACACGAACAATCCTCAGCTTGAGAAAAAATAAAAAGACAAAGTGGGAAGATTGGGGGGGGGGGGGTGACAAAAAGAAAGCGAAAGGAGGATTGAGAACGAGAGAGATACGTCACATCCGCCTGTAAGGTCCTCTGGGGAAGGAAACGGGAACAGATGCTTTAGTAGGCATCGTGTTTGAGCAAGGGAGACAAATGGCTGAGTTGTTCACTCAAGGGGGGAGAAGTGTGTGGGGGAGAGGCGAAGGAGGAGAAAAAAAGGGGTGGAGCGGTGAAAATGATGGATAGAAGCTCCCTGGGTGAGTCGGGTTTTTTGTTTTGTTTTTAGGGGTCTTTTTAGTTGAGGAATTGTAGGGATTCATAACGTCTCGCGGCATGACTCGGGGGGTCTAATTTGGTAACTCTTCATACATTTCCAGTGGCCTCGAGTGTGGCGCTGATGAAAGACATCATTGTGGAGCCGCGGCGAGAGACAAGTGGGGATGAGTCTCGGGCGACGTCAATTAACGCGAAGAGTCGGAAGTGACGTGATATTTTGTTACACACACACACACACACAGTCACACACACACACACACACAGTCACACACACACACACACACACACACACACACACACAGTCACACACACACACACACATGTACGCGCGCACACATTTCCTCACAGGCTTGAAAAATTTCCTTTAGAGGAGTTTTAGTCACAAAAAAGTTCTGGTCATGCACTTTTATGGGGTAAAGATAAAAATTAGGGCTGGTACTGATTTTCTTTTTTTTTTTAATGTTCGATTAATCGGAAAAATTTAATCGATTAATATATTTTTCTAAAGCAAATGTAGATCCCGTTAAGCAGCGATTCTTTATTTCGCAAATCGATTAAGTCGCGGTTATTCCGTGGCTCCCAAAATGTGTGATGTAACGCGGCACGTAAATTCGTTCTGCTTTGCAATAATAAGGAAGAAAACCCGTTTCGTTAACCTGTGCACGTCTTTAATTAAATGCTAATAATAATAATACGAGAGAAAAGTATATGTCAGTAACAAACACAAATTATTAATGAGGAGAAGAAATATTATTTGAAATATTTTCTTAAATTAGAATCGATGTAATTAATTTTATTCGATTAAGATTATTAAACGATTCAATTAATCGTTAATTTCCGAAGCCCAAATAAATATATTTAGAGGTTATGTCTTACTATTGAAAACCCTTTTTAAACAATTGTTTTTATTGTAAGGATGGGATATACTGTGGGATATTTATTGGCAACAGGATGAGACGTGAAAACGCCTGTGTATTGGCCAAGAAATGTCGTATGGGCCAAGAAATGTCGTATGGGCCAAGAAATGTCGTATTGGACAAGAAATGTCGTATTGGACAAGAAATGTCGTATGGGCCAAGAAATGTCGTATTTGACAAGAAATGTCGTATTGGACAAGAAATGTCGTATTGGACAAGAAATGTCGTATTGGAAAGAAATGTCGTATTGGACAAGAAATGTCGTATTGGAAAGAAATGTCATATTGGAAAGAAATGTCGTATTGGACAAGAAATGGTTATTCGACAAGAAATGTCGTATTGGACAAGAAATGTCGTATTGGACAAAAAATGTCGTATTGGCCAAGAAATGTCGTATGGGCCAAGAAATGTCGTATTGGACAAGAAATGTCGTATTGGCCAAGAAATGTCGTATGGGCCAAGAAATGTCGTATTGGACAAGAAATGTCGTATTGGACAAGAAATGTCGTATTGGCTAAGAAATGTCGTATTGGAAAGAAATGTCGTATTGGACAAGAAATGTCGTATTGGACAAGAAATGTCGTATGGGCCAAGAAATGTCGTTTCCCTAAAGTTAAATAAATAAGCGAATCACAAAACACATCCCACACTCTAGCACAACAACAAACACATCCCACACTCTAGCACAACAACAAACACATCCCACACTCTAGCACATCAACAAACACATCCCACACTCTAGCACAACAACAAACACATCCCACACTCCAGCACAATAACAAACACATCCCACACTCCAGCACAACAACAAACACATCCCACACTCTAGCACAACAACAAACACATCCCACACTCTAGCACAACAACAAACACATCCCACACTCTAGCACATCAACAAACACATCCCACACTCCAGCACAATAACAAACACACCCCGCCCTCTAGCACAATAACAAACACACCCCACGCTCCACACTCTAGCACAACAAATAAACTCACAGTTTAGCGAGGGCATCAAATGGAGATGTGTCAATAAAATAATGATCTCCAGAAATGGGTCCAAAGAAATATTGTATGTAATCATCGACACAATGACGTGACGTAATCATCGACACAATGACGTGACGTAATCATCGACACAATGCCGTGACGTAATCATTGACACATTGACGTGATGTAATCATCGACACAATGACGTGATGTAATCATCGACACAATGACGTGACGTAATCATTGACACATTGACGTGATGTACTCATTGACACATTGACGTGACGTAATCATCGACACAATGACGTGATGTAATCATTGACACACTGACGTGACGTAATCATTGACACACTGACGTGATGTAATCATCGACACACTGACGTGACGTAATCATTGACACATTGACGTGATGTAATCATCGACACACTGACGTGACGTAATCATTGACACATTGACGTGATGTAATCATTGACACATTGACGTGATGTAATCATTGACACATTGACGTGACGTATCATTGACACATTGACGTGATGCAATCATCAACACAATGACGTCAGATCCAAGGGCGTCTACCTGCAGATCAGGATTTGGAGAAAAAAAAACATTTTAATGGGCGGTTACGAAATATTTCACTCATTTTGTTTTGATCCATCAGAAAGACGATTTATAGAGCACAGGAAAAATGCTGGAGGGAAATGCTGTTTGAATAACTGTTTAAATTTTTTTGGGGGAAAAAACTCTGTTGTACATTATTTTGAATGTTTTATAGAACGGCGTATTTGAAGATAAAAATATCAGGTATAAGGTAAACAAGAAAGCGGTCGATTTATCACACCAGAAGTCATACAACATCAACGATTGTTCTAACATAATTTTAAAGACTAGTAAAATAACATTTGCAGAATTTATCTTATTTTTTAGAACAACGGGGATGTGAAAATAACAATATTTGAAGTTTGGTGCCATGATAATTGGTGACAAGGCCTTGAAGTCACGCCCCGACGCCCCTGCTTCCGTTACCACCCTCTCCCAAAACACACACACACACCTTCCTGACATCCATGACCAAGTGAAAGCTGAATTCTCTGGTGCAGGTGAAGTTAGGGAAGGTGTCATCGGAACGTTTTGGGGGTGGGGGAGTCGAGGGCGGATGAAGTATTGAGAAAGAGAGCGTGGTAATGAATTCATTAACTAAACCCGAGAAAGTGGGGGGGGGGGGGGTGAAGAACAGGAAACAAAAGAGTTTGCATCTCATTCCTGAGATGCCAGGGAAGGGATGGGCGATATGTGACCCAGATATGACAGTCTCCCTGACTCCCTGACTCTCTCCCTTGCATGGAGGTAACAGTTTTATGGGAGTGAGGATTCATCAGAAAAACCAAGCTAAACTAATTTAAACACATTTAGAAATTAAATTAAACACAGTTCTCGAAACACATTTAAACACCCTTAGGAATACAATTTATACATATTATTTATTAGGGACCAACTGGAAACCGTTCCGGACGTTCGCCCCGGCCGGATATCGGTTTTTTTTCGGAACTATTCGCCTCGCCAATATTGCCCACACATATAGCCAAATATCTGAAAATACCTTAAAATATACAATTTTGGAATTCGATAAATATCAAATTAGCATACTTTGTTTTAAAAATATAACAAATGTAAGCAGATTATAGAAATTAATAATTTTAAATAATAAAAATATGAAGTTAATAAATTAAGTTTCTACGACAATTTCGTGTTTAATTCTAGCGATTAGCGCAACGCCGCCATATTTAAAATTTGAACTGTTTAAATATCGAGTAAAATAATAAAATAAATTAAAGTAAATAAATTAACTAAAATTAGCAACAACTAAAATTTACAATTTTAAAAAAAAATTAAATATTAACAACAAAAAACCAATTTACAAGTAATATATAATGAATTTATTGTGTTTAATTCTAATAACTAACTACTCCCTTCTTCTGGCCATAATTATAATATCATTGCACTTTGCATGAAGAGTGTAGACGCTGGTAAAATAAACACTAAAAAAAAATACAGTAAATAATAATTTTGTAAACCAAACTGAATGCCTAAAATTACATTTTATTTCTAGAAAACGTGAAAGCTAAAGACAAGGCGGTTTTGGTCTTGCGAAATAAAGCAACCGCTAATCGCTTTCAAAACCGAAATTAATTTGAATTTCCTATCTTTTTTAACAACCCTACTACTCGGATTCGAACCCGGATCCGGCAGACAGCACACCTAACGATTCCGATTTGGTGCCCGGTAGAAAATGTCTAGCCAGTTAATCCATAATATTTATGAAAACAATTTTTAACATCTTTATGTAACCATATAAACACATACAGGAAGCTAATTTAAAACCATTTCATTCATAAACCAAACTGACGCTTAACTAAATACATATAAAAGACAATTTTCAATTTATTTAAACAGGATAAGACATTTAAAAACTAATTTGCACAGATGTTGAGAGGAATTTACACAAATGGGATTAGATTTTGAAGTATGTTTCGACATCTAAAACTGTGTTATGACCCTGGCACCAGCTAATGTCCCAAATAATGTCAAAGCAAAGAACGTAATGTTTAGTAGAGGCCTCGTCTGACGGGGTCTCGTTTTCTCTTCTAACTCTTGTCACAATGTGACACTGCAACAAATTAATTGCGAATGACGTCATGTAAATATTTCTTAAGGCTTTTACTCTTAAACCAAATAGGATTAGATATGTACTGAAAAGTTGGCTCATGTAATATTAGATACGGCCAGCGGCGTAGCATGCGCTGCAGGCTTGCTCAAAGGTAGTGCACAGAAAGGGGGGGGGAAGAACGGACACAAACAGCAGCACGAAGAAATGGGAAAACGCGAGAGAGCGTCGGGAGGACCACCGACGCATGTTTGGTCATGAGAAATGCGCACTGCGGTTAGCTACCCCCGCCCCAGCCTGCACAATCCTCGCTTGCCTGCCATTATCTATGATTGGTCCACCCTAGCTAGGGTCATTCGCCATGATTATTTGTGCTTGTCCTAATTTCTAGTGCATTGTATATATAATAATAGAAAGATAGGTAGATACAGAAACAGATTAATGTGGGGGGGGGGGCGACGGATGATGGTTTCAAGATTTACTTTCATTTTCACTTTCTGACATTCGTTATCTTTCATGTTAATAAATGTTGGTGACACGATATGAAAGGTTTACCATCACACGAGACGAGTGCAATTATCAGGTGCGGCGCCATTAAACGGACCGCTGTCCATAGATGGACGCATGCCACGGGCCGGGGGGGGGTGGGGGGAGGAGGAACACGCTATTTGCACAACGGTGTTGACCAAACAAAGCGTCCGGCGTGTACGTTTCACTATACCTCACCCCCCGGACAAACACGGCCGACATCAGGCCTTATGGAAATAGCGCCATTAAGCAAATTGTTACGGTCGCCCGATGTGATGTGACACCGTTACTGCGCCTCGGACGTATGGGGCGTATGCGCGCGGGCGTTTCTGCGACGCGGATGAGAAGAGGTCTCGGAGCGATGGGTTCGGTTTTCGAGGACTGGGAGAGGGTGAAGTATGGGAGGGTATTACAATATTAAACAAGGGGATGGGGGTTAACTGTTGTCTACGGTGGTCTGAATTGTAATGCAAGGTTCGGCGTTTCTCTAAGTTTACCTACGACATGTATACAATAAACACTTATTGTAAACGTGTGTCCGTGTGGGGATCGAAGGGGTCAGTACATCGGATGGACAATCAATGATAGAAGCATCGAATTAGTTGTCAAAAAAAAAACTCCATAAGGTGCAGTTGAGAACTTCACTTTGCACACGGACGTTGTGTTGATTGGTGCAGTCATTCTTGATGAAAGGAGAAGTTAAACTGGGTCTGTCATGCTAGCTGGGTGCTAGGAGAGTGATGCTAGCTGGGTGCTAGGAGAGTCATGCTAGCTGGGTGCTAGGAGAGTGATGCTAGCTGGGTGCTAGGAGAGTCATGCTAGCTGGGTGCTATTAGAGTCATACTAGCTGGGTGCTAGGAGAGTCATGCTAGCTGGGTGCTAGGAGCAGTGTTGCGAAGTCGGGGGAAATTCCCCTAATCGTGGGAATTTTTTAGCCAAATTTTGAGAAATGGGAATTTTTAAGGGTTTTGCCTAAAAAATGTGAATTTTTTAGATTGACCAATTTTAAAAATTAAATTCATTCTTGAATTAAAATAAAATAAATTAATTTGAAACAGGCTCATTTTCAAATAAGAAATACTTGTGTTTTGATGTGGTGGGAGGCTCTTTGACGTAATATTTGTTTATTTTTAGCGTGTCTAGGTTTTTTTCGGATCTAGGTTTTTTTCCTGACGTTTTAGCAAGGTTTTCCCCAACATTGTCACTGACAGTTTAAGGTTAGATTGTGTAAATGTATTACCATTAAATAATATAATTGATTAGTCTGAGCCCGAATCATCATAAAATGTTTGTTATATATATAGGACCAAATCATTAATACTATGTAAATATATAACAAACTATGTAACCATGTATGATTGATTCATTATTAATAAATTTCAAAGCATTCATTAAAAAAATATATTTTAATCAATCACAGACACATTTAAATTACAAGAGTATCCAAATAACTTTTTTAAAAAAACTTCTTAATGTTAAAACTTAAAAGTATAATCTATATTTTGGCTTTGTAGCCAAGTTGTTAAATAAAAACGTATAGATTAAATACAAATTGAAAGTACTCTATTAAGAATTGCAGAAATATTTATTATTTTTTAATTTTAACGTCCAAAGTCATTAAAATGAATGCGAAAGCATTTAATAAAAGTTGCCACTTTCTAGTTTTTTTCCAAAGTTTTTAATGCATGTGGGAATTTTTAGCCCAATTTGGGAATTTTTTTACTCCTGCGTGGGAAAATCTGGCACTTAGACTTCGCAACACTGGCTAGGAGAGTCATGCTAGCTGGGTGCTAGGAGGGTCATACTAGCTGGGTGCTAGGAGGGTCATGCTAGCTGGGTGCTAGGAGGGTCATGCTAGCTGGATGCTAGGAGGGTCATGCTAGCTGGGTGCTAGGAGGGTCATGCTAGCTGGGTGCTAGGAGGGTCATGCTAGCTGGATGCTAGGAGGGTCATGCTAGCTGGATGCTAGGAGGGTCATGCTAGCTGGATGCTAGGAGGGTCATGCTAGCTGGATGCTAGGTTTGAAGACGCACCGTTTATTCATTGATGTATTGGGAACATATCTCTCCAAGCACATGAATCATATCAATATCTAGTCCAACACCAAATTCTGCAACCTTCTTAAAAGTGAAGCAGTTATTTCTCATTTAAAATTTGGTTCCCTTGATAAAAAAACAACTTTCAAAACAAAACCTACTTTACCCAAACCCTAACATGAGTTAGTTCAGAGGCTAGAAGCCCGTATGTGACGACACGGGGTGTGCCTTACAGGATATAATTATATAAGATTTATTCCATTATGTCCAAGGCTGTGGGAGGGGGAGGGGAGGCGAATCTTGCTGTGAACGCCCCATTTCAGGATTGGTGGAGATAAGGTCGTGTTGACCCAGCTTTAACGCGTAATTAGCCAGTCAGGTTTTATTTTCAAAAAAACTTTTTTTTTTTTAATTTGTGTTTCTCTTCTTTAAAAAAACAACAACAACAAAATATTTCATTTAAAATTATTTTTTCTTTCATTTTCGACAGGGCTATAACTTGTGCTACAATTGAGTTTTGAATAATTAACCCCCCTGAAATTAATCTTGCATTTTTAATTTCTCCCCAGTTCCGTTCATATTGCGCTTCTGCAAAATGTGATGTTTTGAATCAATAAAATATTCCAATCTTGATCGTAAAGCGGCTGCATCCGGGAGGATAACCATCTGCATCATGAAACGGCGTCCATTATAGATAATGTTTTTTGATCCCCTCTAAATAAAACACTGTCTTCAGAGACAGCCAACGATTCAGCTGCAAATAGTCGGAGCGTGAAATTGTTGCCCAAATTTGTTTACAAGCTGGGGGGGGAGGGGGGGACATTGGATTAATTAATAAAGATATGGCACGAGATGTGTGGTGTTTTATCGTTTGATTCGCTTATCATCCTAACATAGGAATCTTTCCCCCCACCCCACCCACCCCCACATCACCAGAATATTGGCACCTAAGGCTGTGGTTACACAGAATCCGGAATTCGACACTGTAGTATACGACTGCGCGCGTTTCGGAAAAAATATTTTTGAGGGTGGCTACACTGCGCAAAATATTTCTGTCCCAACTCGCGTGCACCACCATGCACCGCCGTTTTCACTGAGAAAGGGCAGCCATGCACACCATGTTATGACATTTGTTTTTGTTATTTTGTTGTTTTTTTTTCAAAAGGTACGTTATCAATGCTAATGTATTACTTACATGTACGTTATTACCTTCATGTAAAGCGCTGTGAGCCCAGATTCTTATTGGGATACAGCGCTTTATAAATTATCAATTTATAATAATTATTATTATTGGCGCCCGAATGCCCCTGAAACCTTTTTTTTTTTCGACCCTCGTTGTTTTAATTGGATTTTTTTCAAATTTCTTTACAGCAAGATAATTCTTTCTTTCGTTCAGTTAACGGAGTCTAATTTATGTTCAAATCCTCAAATTCTATTATTTAGAAGGGGGGCTTTAGAGATGATATGACTTGTTAATATTTAGAGATGATGTGGACTTGTTAATATTTATATTTTAGTAGAAACAAGCTTGTCGGTTCTGTCTCAGGGCAAACAGGTTGCCCCTAATGTTCGTTATTTGAATATAATGGATTGTAAACAAAGGCGGCCATTGCCTCGAGTCGTCCACTCGTGGGTTCAGATACGATGTCTCATATCTCGAGGATCATGGCGAGGTCATTGTCCGGTGTATTGGATCTGTTTAATCAAAAAACAAACAAAACATTTCGGTGATATTAAGGTCTCAATAGATTCAGGACCTATATTATAGTTTGAGGCGATTTATTTATTTTTTACTTTGGTTGGGGAGGGAGTTGTAGGGAAGGATTTGTGGGGAAGAGTGTTACAGTGTGGATTTGATAATTAGTTTCTCCGAAAAAAAAAATTAAATATGCGAGCAGTGTGCCACTAAAAAAAAGTATGTAATTATACGGGCAGTATGTCACTATAAGGGCAGTATGTAACTATGGGAGCAGTATGTAACTATGCGAGCAGTTTATTATATCTCTGCTGACATCCCACACAATTAAATATAAGTAGCTAAAAAAACCAAAAAGGTTTCCCTTGAGATCTCCCCATTCCGTCAAATCCCAATCTACTTTTGAAAATAAAAAGTTATATTATTATTTTTTTTTAATATAAACAATCCCACCACACATAGTCCATTTGTGCCACGATCTTTCAAACATTCTCAACTGCCATAACTAAATACCCCCCCCCCCCAAATATTTAGCTCTACTAGTAAGGTTCTCACTCGTTTTTAAGTCCCGACCAAATTCATCTAAGATCCAAACGTATAATAAATAACGTGTATATTTGATGAGTTTTCGGGAAAGTAAACCATTAAAAGTTATGTTCAAAACACAATAAAATTGACGGCATACTTAATGCCATAATTTAAATTGTACTGCAAACGTCGAGACATGAGCTAAAAAAAACAGACACACACACACAAAACATAGGGATAAAGTAGAGACGTAAATATCATCTGTTGAAAATGAGCGGCTGTAATGTATAACTTGAGATTTTAAAAAGATAGATAAGATAAGATAAGATAAGATAAGATAACATTTAAAAAGAGATAAATAAGATGATCCTATTTAAATATTATTTCCTTAGTTAACTGCTTAATGGCCGCAGTCGGCCTTCATACACTCCCACCAAGCGGTAAAATAAAACTAGTAAGTAATAGAAAATAACTTTAGAAGACAAAATAAATAGCGCCTACCCAGGGGAGGTAACCTATAACTCTCTGGTAGTCACGAGTTACCTGTTTATTTTAAGTCTTAAGGTTTCATACTATAATACTATCTTTATCATTTAGTTCACCGAGTTGTTAACAGAACCGTTGAGTTTATGACTAGGTAAGTCACGAATGATTGTATTATGACTAAAACTAAGGTTTAAAGGACATTATTTCGCGCCTTGTCAGACATAATGACCCACAATTCTTCAATCATAGAATCACTATAAGTGTATAAATTCACGATCTTACGGCTGTTCGGCTTCACGTATCTTCTAAACTTCATACATCATTTCCATAGCAAAGGACGTGCTCATTTAAAACATCATTTTGCCTTCGTAGGTCACCGCCGCTCCTACAATTTTAGAACCGCCCGTCTCCGTCACGACATCCCCGTTTACCCACGCAGTACATCACGAGATAAAAGTCATACACACGCGGTAAACTCTCCCGCGCGATACAATCTGTTGACCGGTCGCTGTCGAGTGGTGTAAACTATTTCGACGAGGGGCAGCGCGGCTGCTGTCATCTGGACATTACGGTCTGGTCAGTTGGTACAGGTCACTCGGGGCAAGATGCCTATCAGTTAGGGGGAAGGGTGGTTATTTTTAATTCAAAAGCCAGATATAACATCTCCGGGGTCCAAATTAAATTAGACGTTCGTGGGAAGGGGGAGGGGGGTGTCCGTTAGGCACTCTGTTTATTGTCAATAAGTCCTCGTGTGTTTATCAAGCGATGTTTAATATTCAAACCAATAAGTTATTAGTCTGTAATAAGCTGGCTATATTCAAGGGTTTATAAATATATATACACCGTATATAAGCTGATTTATTTTCCCATAAACTAAATGTTCAGAGGCCTTTCTTGTACGTCCATCGCTCAACAACGATTTTTTGGGGCCTCAAACCAATTCAACCCGTGGCGTCCACAGCTGCAGTGCCCTGAGAACCTATAGGGCCTGAAGTGATTGTGAAAGTTAAGGGATACCATCACAGGAGATAAACGTATCGAGCGAGCGGGGAGGGGGCGGGGGTAGCAGGTTGAAATGTCCGTTGTGATAAAAAACATAAGGTCCGCTTAACCCTGACTCACAAACCGGAAATAATACATCTTGGAACAAATTGTGCAATGTCTGTAACGAAGACATTGGCAGACAGTTTCGATATCAAGTAAATCTGTGCGTGTAAGCGTTATCGAGATAAATCTCATCCAAACATCGATATCAGACATCGGCTGCGGTTTGGGGGGGGGGTAGGTTCAATATTATATTAACATCAACTGCTGACGTAACAATGTATCGTTATAGTCACCAATAGTATCAACCTTTCTACTTGTGTGGGGGGGGGGGCGTGGATGGAGTTGGGGGAGATCACAAAAATGACATTTTATCGACTAAACATTGTGGCCAGTTGGGGTTACTTGACAGCTGATTACTCGGCCAGTTAGGTGACCTGGCGCCTCCTTGGATTAGGCTTATCTACGTGACCTCTACTGGCCAGGACTTCTCCTCACTGTCATTGGTCTTACCCAAATATTCAGTGATGAGTGGCTCGCTGATTCAAGTACTGTAGGCATGGAGTCTGAGGTTTTTAATGTTTGTTTAAGGTTGGTGTAAGAGAGAGAGAGAGAGATGTGTTAAGTGTTAATGTGTGGGAGGGGGTGTTAGTGTGGGAGAGGAGTGTTAGTGTGGGAGGGGGTGTTAGTGTGGGAGAGGAGTGTTAGTGTGGGAGGGGGTGTTAGTGTGGGAGAGGAGTGTAAGTGAGGGAGAGGAGTGTTAGTGTGGGAGAGGAGTGTAAGTGAGGGAGGGGGTGTTAGTATGTGAGAGGGGTGTTAGTGTGGGAGAGGAGTGTTAGTGTGGGAGGGGCTGTTAGTGTGGGAGACGAGTGTAAGTGAGGGAGAGGAGTGTTAGTGTGGGAGAGGAGTGTAAGTGAGGGAGGGGGTGTTAGTATGTGAGAGGGGTGTTAGTGTGGGAGAGGAATGTTAGTGTGGGAGAGGAGTGTAAGTGAGGGAGGGGGTGTTAGTGTGTGAGAGGGGTGTTAGTGTGTGTGAGAGGGGTGTTAAAGTGTGTGAGAGGGGTGTTGATGTGTGTGAGAGGGGCGTCACTTCAAACATCCGTTTAATTTTCTGACATCCAACCAACGCAAACAATGTCAACTCAAATTGTGTTTTCTAAATCAAGGCCAGGAATCCATGCCCAAATATATACAGACTTGAAAAGATCAGAACCGAATTGGCTCAAATTTGCATGCGGAATTCAGACATTCGTCGCAATGCATATTATAGACAATGACAAAGTGACGTCCATATTGAAAACGAAAATCCGTCAATTGTTTGAGCCTTCTTGTCTATGAGGGGCGGGCATCCGCCGATCATCGTCGACGTCTGCTATTCCTCCGAGAGACCACCAGGCATCTACATCTATCCCGGACCAGCTTCTCCATGATCTTCCAGCCAATTCTCTTGATGTCAAATCCGTCAATGGTCACACTTAAATCGATCAGTTTCTTAAAGTGTGAGCAAATGCCTTGAAGGAAACCGAAAACGATTCTTAAAAATTCCTGAACTTTGGTCTATACATGATCAGTGCCATGTAACTGGGGATCATCGTATCATAACTTTAGACTCCCTCACACTCGCGTTCATCTGCTGCAGCCCCCCCCCCCCCCCCCCCCCAGCTCACCGTTACATTTCGCATGTCGGCAAAGTTGAATTTCCCAATCCATCTTCTTTCTTTTCCCAAACTCTTTTTTAAAAAAAACAACTAACAAATGTCCTAATAAAATGTCGGCGATAATTTGTTATTTTAATGAACCTGGTCTGATGATTGTTCCTGGGCGCTCTGACAGGGCCGCATTAAAGAATGACCAGGGAGAAAAAAAAAAAAGATTTTAAAAAAAACAGGTATTATAATTGGCGGGTCACGTTCGTTCTAAGAGCTTTCCCTGCAGCGGGTGTTTGCTTAAGCATTAGCCGAGATTTCTACACAATGTCAACACAAACCTAATGGCTCGTTTTTGATAATAGGTCTTAAACTCGGCAACGTTCTCGTGAAATGGATACATGACAATTACAACGAGAGATCGGAAGCTGAAACAACAACAAAAGAAATGCCGAAATAAGCAAATATTTTCTTATACATTTGTCTTCTTCTTCTTTGAACTTGTTTTTAAATGAAGTAATTCAACAAAGCGATGTAATGAGAGCAAACAGTTGAAGTTGTGTAACAGCCCACAGGTAGTTTGTTTAACCGGAGAGGTGGCGGTGTCCGTCTTCTTTGTTGCATGTCTGGTCAACAATAATTCATTGGGTCATCGTACGGGGCTAGTAATAAAAGTCTGGCACTTTACCTGAGAGATCTCTATATAGCAGTTCTAGTCATTTTGTTCTCTAAATATCTTGTGTACTGACTTTATAACGAGAGATGGAGAGAGAAAGAGATTGAGAAATAGCGAGAGAGCAAAAGAGAAATTGCAAGAGAGCGAAAGAAAAAGAGAGCGAAAGGGAGAGAAAAAAAAGCGAGAGAGCGAAAGCGAGAGCAAAAGAGGGAGAGAGAGAGAAATAGCGAGAGAGCGAAATAAGAAAGAGAGAGAAATAGCGAGAGAGAGAGAGAGAAATGCAGAAGAGTGAAAGAGAGAGAGAGAGAGAGAAATAGCAAGAGCGAAAGAGAAATAGCGAGAGAGAGAAAAGCGAGACAGCGAAAGAGGGAGAGAGAAATAGCAAGAGAGTAAGAGAGATAGAGAGAGAGAAAGAAATAGCAAGAGAGTAAGAGAGATAGAGAGAGAGAGAGAGAGAAAGAAATAGCAAGAGAGTAAGAGAGATAGAGAGAGAGAGAGAAAGAAATAGCAAGAGAGTAAGAGAGATAGAGAGAGAGAAAGAAATAGCAAGAGAGTAAGAGAGATAGAGAGAGAGAGAAAGAAATAGCAAGAGAGTAAGAGAGATAGAGAGAGAGAGAGAGAAAGAAATAGCAAGAGAGTAAGAGAGATAGAGAGAGAGAGAGAAATAGCAAGAGAGCGAAAAAGAGATAGATTAAAAGAGAGATAGAGGGAAAGAAAGCACTGAAGAAACTTCCTGTTGTCAGTGTCTATATACATAATTCTCCTCATGGTTCAACCATGCCGGACACCAAGCTGTCTAACCCCACCGACCAATCACCTGGCAAGAAAAGGTAGTGCGGAGGGTGGGGGTCATCGAGACCAACAATTCGTTCGTTTGAGGTCAATTACTTGGTTCATTCAGAGCAACAGAAAAGCATGTATTTCGTATTGTAGTGGTTATTACATTCGCCTAACACGAGGAAGATCGTAGGTTCAAACCCCAGCTAAGACATTACTTTTTTTTTTTAATGTTTGTGTTTGTGCCCGTTCATATCACACTTTCTTTTCGAACATGACTTCGCAACACGGCTGTAAGCTTTGTTACTCAACATTGGCATAATAACTTCGTGCTCTCCGTTGTGCTCGGTGACAGAAAAGTAGTCACACACTCTCCTCAACAATTACTTTCGTAAAATGTCACCCGTCGCTAAATCATTAGCGGTGTATGCTACGACGCGGGTCGGCTAGTGAGATATTAATACATGTGGCAGAGAGACTTGTCGCGACTATAGAGTATTGCCCTCGTCCTGTGTGCGAGTCTTCAGTATTAAATTATAACATTTTAAAAAAAATACTGTCTTCGAAACAATGCCCGCTTGCTTGTCCGCCATTTTGTTTCTTTCACACAACTCAAATATCGTCTTGACCAGGTCTGGACACAACATACTTTCAACCAGAGATGAAACAAAAGAACAAAAAAAACTCGACTTAACTTTCATTTACATTTAGCTACATTTCTTTGGCTTCATAAAGTGAATATTTGACTTTATGTTGATGTCTAGAAATTTGAATTTAGTTTTGAATCTATAGATCTAGAGGTCTACCGTATTTTCTTAATAAATTAAATTATTTTTTTTTTTAATTAAATTTAAAAAAACTTTTAAAAAGACTTTTTCCTGTTTCAAACTGGTCATCGGTCATTTCTTGCGCATATTGTTCAATTAACGACTCGCAACGATAATATTATTGTGTGTGGGTGTGTGTATACGTGTGTGTGTGTGTGTGTGTGTGGGTGTGGGTGTGTGGGTGTGTGTGTGTGTGTGTGTGTGAGAGAGAGAGAGAGTGTGTGGGTGTGTGTATACGTGTGTGTGTGTGAGAGAGAGAGAGTGTGTGGGTGTGTGGGTGTGTGTATACGTGTGTGTGTGTGTGTGGGTGTGGGTGTGTGGGTGTGTGTGTGTGTGTGAGAGAGAGAGAGTGTGTGGGTGTGTGTATACGTGTGTGTGTGTGTGTG
>MUZC01000234.1:411214-422302 GCA_002072015.1 Radix auricularia | reverse complement strand
CCAAACCACCTCACCAAACCACCTCACCAAACCACCTTACCAAACCACCCCACCAAACCACCTCACCAAACCACCTCACCAAACCACCTTACCAAACCACCTCACCAAACCACCTCGCCAAACCACCTCACCAAACCACCTCGCCAAACCACCTCACCAAACCACCTCACCAAACCACCTCACCAAACCACCTCGGCAAACCACCTCGGCAAACCACCTCGGCAAACCACCTCGCCAAACCACCTCGGCAAACCACCTCGCCAAACCATCTCGTATCTTACAAAACAAAGGGCCATCTCATCAACGATTACCATCGCAAATAACATTTGATATCTCACAAACACTTATTGTCTCACCAACCTCTCACAACCTGTCTCACATCTCACAACCTGTCTCACACCTCACAACCTGTCTCACGCCTCACAACCTGTCTCACATCTCACAACCTGTCTCACACCTCACAACCTGTCTCACGCCTCACAACATGTCTCACATCTCACAACTCACAACCTGTCTCACACCTCACAACCTGTCTCACAACCTGTCTTACAACCTGTCTAACATCTCACAACCTGTCTTACATCTCACAACCTGTCTCACACCTCATAACCTGTCTCACATCTCATAACCTGTCTCACATCTCATAACCTGTCTTACATCTCACAACCTGTCTTACATCTCACAACCTGTCTCACGTCTCACCAACCTGTCTCACACCTCACAACCTGTCTCACATCTCACAACCTGTCTCACGACCTGTCTCACATCACACAACCTGTCTCACGTCAGCCAGCCTGTCTCCCACTCAGCTAACCTACTTATCCCCCAACTCTAAAACCTAAAAATCCCTTCCATCATACAAAGATAATGTTTTTATAAAAAACACAAAAAGCCGCCCATAAAAGCTGGCTTGAGATTAGCATTAAAACAAAAGCGGATTTCAAAGATTTACGCACCCATACCCCCCTCCCCATCAATCCAATTTTTCCCCTGCCCCACTGAAGAACTCACCCCACGCATCCCTTCTCTCAAAAGCTTAACCAAGTCTAAAAAGACTCCCTGTGTACATTTGCGGTGTTTTATAAGGCATCGTGATGACGCAATATCAGCAGACGACAACGCTAGGAAGTGATTCCAGCTGTTTGGGTTGTTTGTTTCTCTCCATTAAAAAAAAATAATTAAAGTGTGTATGTTGTTTTTTTTTGTCAAGTGGGGAGCTGCACAATTTTTTTTTGGCCCTCTCTCTTCCCTCGTAGTTTGTCCAAGATCACTTTACACCCAATCGTCTGTATTCAACAACTCTATAAAAGACTGGAAAGTATCCAAACATTATTCATGCCTGCCCCCCACCCCATCGTGTTATTTTCTCCTTGTTCAAATTTACCAACGCCTGGGGCATACAGCTCAATTATTTTAAAAGCGCTGAATGACGTCATCTCTCAATATTTTTTTTTTAAATTTGTTTTTTTTTAAGTTACCACCGGAAGTTGTTTTGCTTCCAAATGGCCGGCTTCTTTGTCCACGAGCGGAGAGTTTGGTCGATGAGGACATGGCGACTGATTCATGGAGTGGAGCGACAGGGGGCAAATATTTGAAACAGCATGGTTTTTTTAATGGTCAAGCGATGACCACTCGAAGATTTACTTATCCACCATCGCAAGTTCTTAAAAACACCAGCCAGTTCTGTGCCGAATGTCAGTTTATTTACTGAAGTAACTGAGTCATGAAGCGACAGACAATAACAACATTTATTATATTTACCTATGCTTTTCTAATGTGCCTCAACCAATAACTGCTCAATCGAATGATGAAAGGCAAAATATATGTGTGTTTGTGAGATGTAGAATTTTGCACAGAAAAAAAAAAGCTTAATGCTATACAACTTTGCACACGAGCTGTTTTTGGTAAATGGGTTTCATATTGATAGGAGTATTGTTTCACATGAAGCAAAAAATATACAGGGAACATCGATAGATGTGGATGAAAAAAAGAACGAAGGAAATAGGGGATTTAGAAAGAGAGATTGAGACACGTGAAAAGAAGAGAGAGAGATAGAGACAGAGAGAGACAGAGAGAAAGAGAGAGAGAGAGGGTGAAAGAGAAAGAGATAGGGGTAGAATAAAGAATGGTCGAATAAAGCGTTTTGGGATTGAACATATCTTTAGTATAACCTATAACAATGTTACTATTATCATTTTTTTCTATCAACGGAGCTTAATGTGATTTGTTCAAAAATATTGTGTTTTCAAAGAAATGTAAATTCCTATTCTCCACTCAGTTGATAATGTCCGGCTTCGAACTTTCCCATTACAATAAAAATCCAGATCCCGCAAAAACCCGTTGTCATATTACCTCCCTCAATCTCGTTCACTTCGTTATACGGCGAGACCTCCATACCCCCCACACACGCCCCATTGGACAAAAAATAAAATGAGTTTCAGAAACGGGAGACGCCGGGGAAGATGGCGGACTGCCATAGGGGGCGTAACTGACTCGAGGGCCCCCAGGGCACGGTGCGCTTCTCGCCCCGTCCTCGAGGTGTCGACAGGACGCTAATCCTCTCACTTTGGCAGTAATGAAAAAGGCCGTAAGCCGTTGTCCGAGTCGTTTTCTTGCACCGGGGTCAAGGCCTTTGTCCTTTTGACCAGTCGACGTCGTCGGGATGCCGGGCATTTGCACCCTATCCCTACAATTTTTAACCAGAGGTGCCTTGGCGGCTGTGGGTGATGCGAGATGTGTGGGGGGTGTGGAGAAAAGGGGTTTTAGGGAAATGACTGCGGGGAGGGCATGTTCCAAGTGCATATGGTTAAAGATCGAGCCCTCGGTCGAGTTTCTTCCTAGAGAAATAGAAAAATCTCGAGGAAATGGTTACACGGACAAAAAAAATAACACCTTGGGGCGCAAATGAGCTACTCTTGTATATCAATCCCCAATGCTCTGATGATAATACGAGCACAGATTGGAAATTCAAACGCACTTTTGGTATTGACAAGATGCGGTTCTGAACGGAAATGGAAAAAAATATACATTTCCACATACTTGAAAAGAGGCACGTGGCAGCGGTTTCATTAGTTGCGGCTTAATCATTGATTGGGAGCGCACGTTAGCTCCTCAATAATATAATAAGAGGTTTCCAATAGCTGTGGCTTAATCATTTGATATCTTGATGGGGAGCGCACGTTAGCTCCTCGATAATATAAGAGGTTTCCAATAGTTGCGGCTTAATCATTTGATATCTTGATGGGGAGCGCACGTTAGCTCCTCAATAATATAATAAGAGGTTTCCAATAGCTGCGGCTTAATCATTTGATATCTTGATGGGGAGCGCACGTTAGCTCCTCAATAATATAATAAGAGGTTTCGCTTTCTTAAGCAATGGCTGATCCTTAATGACACGTTTTCACCCCACAGCGACCACAGACAACGGTAACTTCTCAGACCTTTCAATGGGCGGAGACTGAAGGACTTCAAGAGCTGGAAACAAAAGGGTTACGTCACTAACGTGACATGTGTACTTTGACCCCCAAAAAATAAAATTATGAGGCTCGCGTACTAACAAATCCATGCATTTAAATATCTGATATATTTACACTAGGTTTTTTTTTTCAAAAGCTAAACAATGATAAATACGAAATATTAAACGTACACAAATGCACACAAATTATTTTATAATTATAAATCCTCAAATCACCTTTTTACATCGTTCCCTTTTCCAAAATTAAAATATAAGCTAAAGCGATGACGTCACATAATATTATTTGACGCGAGAAACACCACACGCTTTTTATCTGCTATGGACTGTTGTACTATTTCATAGGTATACTTTAAATTATAAGTATTTTGCACACCTCCTGATGCACACCTTGTATTAAATATGAGCTCAAAAATGACGTCATAGAGTTACGGACACAATGAGTGAGTGAGTAACTTTATATTATTTATGTATATATAGATTTACGTATGCAAATAAATAAATTTGTGTATGTGTGTATATGCCTACATATACACACATTTATTTATTTAGATTGGATTCTTAAATAAACACCCTCGGAAAAAAAAACATACTTATTATCCCCCCTTTCCCCATTTTCATTTTCTGACATTGATCATCCACTGTCTTTAGTCACCAACGCTCTCTGAAACCCAAAGAAAAGAGATAGAAAGAAAAAGAGAAGGAAACTATTTTTTTAAAAAAGATGAGCATTAAAGACGAGATCCATGTTCCATTCACGAGCCACCTAACCCAATATGACGAGGGCTTGCCAGCTGATTGGAAGCAAGTCATGCGGACGTCATCTAGACTCAATTACGGGGCCCAATCTAGGCGGGCCTCGACAGGGAGCTCGTCAACCGCAAAATGCCGCACAAATGTCCTGCACATGACACTTGTAAGAGGTCATTGCAGGGTCAGTGGACATCTGGGAATCGATACCTCGTGTCCCCCCCCCCCACTACGCAAACCCCACCCCACCAAAAACCTCTGAAATCTATTAGCACGTCTGAAGGTTTAAATCTGCTCATCCTGACACGAGCCCCGCTGCCTCTCTAAACCCGTATGTTTCTTTCTCATCTCCCCGGCGATTACCTAAATGCAATAAGCCACCGGAAGCTAGATCTTGTATATTAGACACAAAGCTTATCGCAGGAACTCTTCAGCCACGGAGTTGTGTTTCTAACTGAGCTCACGCGCCAAGAATTGAAGCCTTAATTTTGTTTTCGTCTATTTGAAGAGATTTTAAGCAATCGTGACACTCGTGCGGTCGAATACTCGTTTATATCCTCGCCTTAAACGTTGTTGCTGTGCACAGACGAACGAGAAACGAGGGTATAAACTATAAAGACTTAAAGTAAAATGGGCTACTGTATTTCTTTCGTTTGTTCCGATTCCCAGATTTTTTTTGCTAAACCTCTGCTGTAAATGGCGTGGGTGTGGGCGTGATGAATGTATTTCTACTTACGCTCCGGACCGTGGGTTATGATTCTCTGTGTATGCAAATCTGTGCACAAATGGTACTTTAAAATGTGCACGAAAACAGTTGTTTGTTTGTTTGTTTTTTTGTAAATACTATTCTTGTCCATTTTACTCGTCGCGTTTTATCAAACGACTTAAGTATGTTAAAAATGTACGAATTGTTGACCTTGTTTGTGCAAATCATTTATAGTTAAACAATACAATCACTCATACGAAAATGCAATTAAGTTGGAAATACTTGTTATATACAGAAACTGAGAATCCTTAGTTAGATCTATAGTCAACTGACAAAAGACGCAAAAATATGAAGTGTAGTAAGCAAGGCGAGATGTGTTACAAAAAATGTCAGCTTATAGAAGTGTGTGCCGGAAAGTGGCCCAGGACGCTGTATGAAAGAGACGCATATCGTCGCCATACGAGACAGTAACAACTTCAAACTGAATTAAACTCCGAAAACATAAAGTAGTTATTTTTATAAACAACCGTTCCAGGGTGTATCATTAAGAATTAACTGAACAATTTACAGCAGAGGTTTAGCAAAAAATCTGGGAGCGCGAACAAACGAACGAAATACAATAAAATGTGATCCCAGTAGTACCCCATGTGATCCCAGTAGTACCCCTGAGAACTCTCGCCAGTAGTACCCCTGAGAACTCTCGCTGACCAGGGGTACTAGGAACACATTTTTACTTATATTCCCCAGAAACGGTTGTTTATCTTAATCAAGGGTGGCCCGACCTGTAGTATAGCCGAGATCCATTTTAAACATATATTTTTAAAAAATTCTAGAGCCGCATTGAAGCACTATGGGTCATGGCGTGGAATTCTTACAATAATCCTTTTAACATATATTTATTAAATTGTACACAAGCCGCCATTAGAACACAGTCGCGGTTTGGAGGTCTTTTAACTAAATCAGGGGTCTCCAAACTACGGCACGCGAGGCCCTCTTATGCGGCCCCTGGGGACCTTTTAAGCTAAAAAAGATACCACTTTACCTGTAGTTAACCACAAAAATAATTAGTTCGGGGTTCGTAGTTGGTCCCCAAACTGCTGCTTGACAGTAAATGCGCCCTTCGACAGAAAAGTTTGGAGACCCCTGATCTAAATATTGAGAATCTCGATGTTCTGTCTTCCATCCGGGCGTCGCTTTTCTTCGGTACGGACCATCGTTCTCCCATCCGGGCGTCGCTTTTCTTCGGTACGGACCATCGTTCTCCCATCAGTATCCCCACAATAAACTATGCGCTCGTGGTTAAAACGGTGTACATCTGCTATAGCCTCTGTGAAGTTATTATAAATATTTCATTGTCTGATTCTCGTAAAGTCTCGCCACCAATCCTCGTTTCCGCGCCTCTCTAACGCTCCCTTAGCGCCCTGCAAGCCGGATTACAGCAATGAATTTTAAATGAAAATCCGGCGCTGCATCGTTTAGTGCGTTCTTTAGTGCTGACCGCAAGAAGAAGTGTCGAGTAGAATTCCACGGCGTTTAAAGTATTTTCCTATGTTGAGATGACACTCTTATGAAAGCCACTTAACATATAACTCGTCTTCGTCTATATAAGTGTGGAATATGTAAAAAGAAACGGTATATAAATTCATATATATTTATTACTGTATTTGGCCATGGTAATATTCAGTTTAAGTTCGGAACCACAGAATCAATCATTCCCATAAAACTACTTTATCATTTTTTGTCGGGAGTCTACGGCGTCTTTGTCTTCTGCCACCCATCCCCATCTCACCCTGCTCTCTGTCTTAATAACTGACACCTTGGTAAAGAATAACTTGGCTCTATTTCTATTGACACTCAAAAATTAATCTAGGATATTATTGTTAGCGTTGAAATTATAACATTTTTTGTAGGAGGTAACTCAGATGCGTTCGGGTATGTGTCTATTAATGTCTCTCTATGTCCATTGTAAAGGGCGATAAAGAAAAAAGTCACGAAGTGATGTAAAGATATTTTGAAGCATTTAACAGGTTTAACTGTAATAAAGATTTTTAAAAAAAAATTAAGTACACAAACGATTTATGTGAATGAAAAAAAAAACAATTTGCATAAAGCATAATAAATAGACACTTACAAATGCAGACGTTTCGGCACAGGACTTCATCAGTATAAACAATGGACAAAATTATTTAAAATATTTAAAATTTCATCCTTTATCACGTGAATCTACATTCTCTTTTGGGTCGCGCCGTTAGGCTCTTAATAATAGGACCCGGTTCATTTTATCCCATGCGAGCCTCATCGAATGGGCATCGCCTTGGAGATATTCCTCCGCAGGTAACGGGACTTCTTCTTCAAGTCCCCGCAGTGCTCGGGGCGCTCCTCTCTATTCTATGGTTCCTTCCATGTAACCTACCATGGAAAACTAGTTACGTAAAGAAAAGAAGAACAGTGGACACAAGTCCATTACAAAATCAAAACAGCACAGTGCATGGTGCTGAAATGAATTTCAGAAATTGCAATTAAAAATCCAAAATTTGAAGCATTTTTTTAGCTTTATTAAGGCATAAACATTTGGGCATTTTCAAGATATTGCCTTTATCGGTGTATACCAAGCGTTTTAATTTTCTCCCTTGATAAGTTCATGTTTCTCCCAATAGCGATCTTGAAATATCTGAATTTTTGTATTGTTATTATTATTATTAACTTTTTTTTTTCGGGGGGGGGGGGGGGNTTTTTTTTTTGGGGGGGGGGGGGGCGGCCTGGGACCGGGAGATGTATGTGGCCACGCATAAGACTCGTTAGTTATGTATGCGGTGGCCCCAAAGTAACGGCCACTTTTTATGACCACGAATGATAACAATAAAGGGACAGAACTACGTTTTATTATTCAAGGGGAAGAGCTTCTGGTCCGGCAATATCTTCACGTTCAGAACAAGCCGCAGATGGTCGGTTTTCCTTTTTTTTTTTCTTTTCTTAGAATAAAGAGAGCTTCGTAATTCTACGTCATAGGGACACCGTGAATAGTAGACATTATACGCAAGTATAGCACACTTAAGGGGGGTGGGGGTGGAAGGGGGTAGTGATTTCCATCTTCCCAGAAAGCAGTACGGAAGGCCTCGTGACATCAACTTCAGTTACCAAGCCAAGAATATAGTAAAGAAAATATTCGATTACATTCATCCAATCCAAATCTTCGAAGGTCTTAGCATTAAATCATCTTAACTCAAAATAATCGAAATCCCAAAACTAATACTTTTAGCGATTACACTAGATAAATCTTCATAAATTATTTTTATATCGATTCTTTAATAAAAAAATTTTTGAATTTGAACTATCGTGTTATTTTTTATTTAATTATTTATATTATTTTTCTTCACTTATTTGACCANGGGGGGGGGGGGGGGGGGATAGTGGTAACATAGGTCGCTATGACCAAACCCATCATCCAGAGTTCATCAACTGCTAGTGGGGGGGAAAAAAAACAAGGCGACCTTTGACCTCTTAAAATTGCATCAAAAGTGCAAAGGTCACAAATGTCACGGCTGAAGGTGCGGATAGGCAGATGAGATTACGTTAGACCAGGTATAGAGGTACAGTCAGCTTTCATAGTGAGCTTTCATTGTCAGCTTTCATTGTCAGCTTTCATTGTCAGCTTTCATAGTGAGCTTTCATTGTCAGCTTTCATTGTCAGCTTTCATAGTGAGCTTTCATTGTCAGCTTTCATTGTCAGCTTTCATTGTCAGCTTTCATTATCAGCTTTCATTATCAGCTTTCATTATCAGCTTTCATTATCAGCTTTCATTGCGAGCTTTCATAGTGAGCTTTCATTGTCAGCTTTCATAGTGAGCTTTCATTGTCAGCTTTCATTGTCAGCTTTCATTGTCAGCTTTCATAGTGAGCTTTCATAGTGAGCTTTCATTGTCAGCTTTCATAGTGAGCTTTCATTGCGAGCTTTCATAGTGAGCTTTCATTGTCAGCTTTCATTGTCAGCTTTCATTGTGAGCTTTCATTATCAGCTTTCATTGTCAGCTTTCATTGTCGGGTTTCATTGTCAGCTTTAATTGTCAGCTTTCATTGTCAGCTTTAATTGTCAGCTTTCATTGTGAGCTTTCATTGTCAGATTTAATTGTCAGCTTTAATTGTCAGCTTTCATTGTCAGCTTTAATTGTCAGCTTTCATTTAGAGCTTTCACTGTCAGCTTTCATTGTCAGCTTTCATTGTCGGGTTTCATTGTCAGCTTTCATTGTCAGCTTTAATTGTCAGCTTTCATTGTCAGCTTTAATTGTCAGCTTTCATTGTGAGCTTTCATTGTCAGATTTAATTGTCAGCTTTCATTGTCAGCTTTAATTGTCAGCTTTCATTGTCAGCTTTAATTGTCAGCTTTCATTTAGAGCTTTCACTGTCAGCTTTCATTGTCAGCTTTCAGTGTGAGCTTTCATTGTGAGTTCAATCGACATGTAACTGCTCTAAGACCGAGGTAAACTATTATTCCGTTACCATTGTTATTACTATCAAACTTTTTTTTTTTTTCTTTCGATGACAACATCTACTGACGTCATAGACGAGCGAGTGTGCTGAGCTGGCCGCGCTCTGAATTCCGAATAATCAGGAAGTGGGTTTAATTTAGTTCACATGAGTCTTGACAGACAGGTTCACTGGTCGGTGCGCAGCGTGGAGATGTGGAAAGGTTTAAACAAAACAAAACCAAACCCAAAAAAACAACAAAAAAAAAACAATAACAACAAACAACAACAACAAAAAACTGAAAGAAAGACAATTGGCAAACATTCAACATAAGTTAACATGTTAGCTACAACTCTACACCTCAGATGAGGTAATATGAAATTCTGATGAGGTAAGCTATAATGGAGCAAGCAATACATTTTATGGAGTAAGCAATAACTCTCATGGAGTAAGCAATAACTCTCATGGAGTAAGCAATAACTCTCGGGGTGTAAGCAATAACTCTCATGGAGTAAGCAATAACTCTCATGGAGTAAGCAATAACTCTCATGGAAAAAGCAATAACTCTCATGGAGTAAGCAATAACTCTCATGGAGTAAGCAATAACTCTCGGGGTGTAAGCAATAACTCTCATGGAGTAAGCAATAACTCTCATGGAGTAAGCAATAACTCTCAAGGAGTAAGCAATAACTCTCATGGAGTAAGCAATAACTCTCATGGAGTAAGCAATAACTCTCATGGAGTAAGCAATCACTGATGAAGTAACCACTAATCCTAACGAAGTAAGCAATAACTCTCATGGAGTAGGCAATAACTCTCATGGAGTAAGCAATAACTCTCATGGAGTAAGCAATAACTCTCATGGAGTAAGCAATAACTCTCATGGAGTAAGCAATCACTGATAAAGTAACCACTAATCCTAACGAAGTAAGCAATAACTCTCATGGAGTAAGCAATAACTCTCATGGAGTAAGCAATAACTCTCATGGAGTAAGCAATAACTCTCATGGAGTAAGCAATCACTGATGAAGCAACCACTAATCCTAACGAAGTAAGCAATAACTCTCATGGAGTAAGCAATCACTGATGAAGTAACCACTAATCCTAACGAAGTAAGCAATAACTCTCATGGAGTAAGCAATAACTCTCATGGAGTAAGCAACCACTAATCCTAACGAAGTAAGCAATAACTCTCATGGAGTAAGCAACCACTAATCCTAACGAAGTAAGCAATAACTCTCATGAAGTAAGCAACCACTAATCCTAACGAAGTAAGCAATAACTCTCATGGAGTAAGCAATAACTCTCATGGAGTAAGCAACCACTAATCCTAACGAAGTAAGCAATAACTCTCATGGAGTAAGCAATAACTCTCATGTAGTAAGCAACCACTAATCCTAACGAAGTAAGCAATAACTCTCATGGAGTAAGCAATAACTCTCATGGAGTAAGCATTAACTCTCTTGGACTAAGCAATAACTCTCATGGAGTAAGCAATAACTCTCATGGAGTAAGCAATAACTCTCATGGAGTAAGCAATAACTCTCATGGAGTAAGCAACCACTAATCCTAACGAAGTAAGCATTCTAAAAAGTTTCGAATCTCTAGTTGAATTGTAAGTTGTGCTGTGCTGCTGGGAGGGAGCGTGATGGAGGGAGGGGGTCGTGATGCTGGGAGGGGGTCGTGATGCAGGGAG
>MUZC01000234.1:386387-404490 GCA_002072015.1 Radix auricularia | reverse complement strand
GGGGGGGGGGGGGGCGCTGATCTGTTTATGTTATACTATCAGAAAAGATAAAATTGGGTTGTACAATCTTGTGGGGATTACAAACAAGCTGTCAGATTTTCGGTTTAAGACGATAACTTATTATAGCGTCCATAAGTCAGGGTCCATACGAGATAATTTAGTTTAAAAGTCACTTGCATAAGTCGAATTTTCGAGAATTCACGAGTGCATAAGTTAAAAGTCGAGACTGGAAAACCAAGAGTCGAAGAGCTATAAATCAAAATTTCAGATGGCAGATTGAAAAGTTGAAGCAGAATTCAAGGGCCTATAGGCAAATGTTTCAAAGTGCAGCCTTAAAGTCAAGACCAAAGCTTGGGAAGTTGGGGATAATAAGTAAAAAAAATCTGAGTCGATGGGTTCGTAGTTCGTCATCAAAACCGGGTCGTCAGAAAATAAAGATAACTTCGACATCTACTGATGATTTTATTTTGTTCATTTAACGGCATAGGGCAGGGATCGGCAACCTCTTGGAGCGGAAGAGCCAAAAGTTACACTTTACAACATTTCTCAGTTGTTGTTTTTTTATAAAGAGCCACTACCCATTAACATGAGTTTCGAAAATAAAATGATATAATTCCAATATAATAAAAGGCAATTTTCTGTGCGGTCATGATAGCGATTGGTCCCTAAAACTCCTGCAGACTCCCACAGCCAATCAGAAAAATGAACTCTAATTCTACACAGTGAACAAGTTCACGCGGACGTTCAAACCGAGTTAGTTTTTGTGAAGTATTTTTTTCCAAGACTATTTTGAGCGGTGCGCTTTCAAAAATATTTTATTGTCAAACTACGGTGCGCACATTTTCGTGTACGCATATTATATTTGAGCTGTGGCTTTTTTATGGATACTTTCTTTATTTGATAGATACGTAAAAATGTTTCATTTCAATAATCCTACGATGCAAGGGGTATATTTTTAACGTGTAAATGAAGTTCTGAATTCTATTAAATTCTGTTGTGATACATATTTCGCCATTTATTAAAAACTCAAATTCTGTAATTAGTGTGTGAATTTTACGTGGAAAGCGATGGCCAAATATAAAGATAATTATAAACACTTATATAATTAAATGCTTTTCCTGGTATCGTATTTAACTGGGGGACAGTCGGAAATCCGGCATGCCGGATATCCTGCATACTGGATATCCGGACCGGATATTGAGATTTTTGCCAATATCTGGATTCGGTAAATACTTATCGCAGATTCGAATAGTATCCATATATCAGTGTAGTAAGGAAGTTGTTAAATCAAACTAAATTAATATTAATAAGTTATAAACAAATGTATAAAAAGTAAACACAATTTTTTTTTAAAAACCATAACCAGAAATGAGCGGTATGCGTTGGGATTTTAGTTTTTAAAAAACTTTGTTTTTATGGGGTTTTTTTTATTATAACTATGATGAATTGTATATTTGACGTGATTCACATTTATGGCTGGTCCTTGGATTGGCTTTGTTGCTCGTTATTAATATTTCCGCATGAAACTGGAGAACGGAAACTTGACATCGTGTGGCAGCGAGCCACAGGTTTTGTCAAGCCCTGGCATAGGGCAGAGGACTCCTAGCATAGGGCAGAGGACTCCTAGCATAGGGCAGAGGACTCCTGGCATAGGGCAGAGGCTAAATGTTTTGATGTCAATACGTCACATGTGGAGATTTTGACAAATATTCCTTCGGTATATGTATAATAGGCTGACTCGCGTGGTGGGTGACTGTGATTCCCATTGTTTATATTCCTGACCTCAGACACGGTCATGACACACCATGCAACAAAGACCTCACACACAGTGCCACAAAGACATCACACGCAGTGCCACAAAGACATCACACACCATGCAACAAAGACCTCACACACAGTGCAACAAAGACATCACACGCAGTGCCACAAAGACATCACACAGTGCCACAAAGACATCACACACAGTGCCACAAAGACATCACACACAGTGCCACAAAGACATCACACACAGTGCCACAAAGACACCACACGCAGTGCCACAAAGACATCACACGCAGTGCCACAAAGACATCACACACCATGCAACAAAGACCTCACACACAGTGCAACAAAGACATCACACACAGTGCCACAAAGACATCACACACAGTGCCACAAAGACATCACACGCAGTGCCACAAAGACATCACACGCAGTGCCACAAAGACATCACACGCAGCGCCACAAAGACATCACACACAGCGCCACAAAGACATCACACACAGTGCCACAAAGACATCACACACAGCGCCACAAAGACATCACACACAGTGCCACAAAGACATCACACACAGTGCCACAAAGACATCACACACAGTGCCACAAAGACATCACACACAGTGCCACAAAGACACCACACACAGTGCCACAAAGACATCACACGCAGTGCCACAAAGACATCACACACAGTGCCACAAAGACATCACACACAGTGCCACAAAGACATCACACACAGTGCCACAAAGACATCACACACAGTGCCCCAAAGACATCACACACAGTGCCACAAAGACATCACACGCAGTGCCACAAAGACATCACACATCACGAACAGTAGACCTTTCGTCATACAAAGAATTGAAAAGGCTCGAGTTGTTTGTTTTTGTTTTTTTTTACCTCTTATATGAATTGTTTATTTTCTTGCTTTTTTATTTTTAAAAATCTAACACCTCCCAGCCATTCTATTGAAGTCACCTGCGGTGTCCTATGTCACTGCCATTGTGTTTGGTATTTTTTCTAAAACTGATTCTCGTCGCCTTAACAGTTAAGGCTTAACTCCAACCCCCCTCCCCCAAGTTATCCATCGCATCTCCCATAATGTCCCATTCAGGTGTATGCTCCCTCTTTCAGTTCATTATAGCCCCTCACACCCCCTGCCCTCTCTCTTACCCATCGCAGACGCCGCTTATGACAAAGGCGCGGTGGGTCGAGATTGGCTGACAGGTTTGTCCAGAGCCGCCGGTGACTTGGACATTTCTGAGGTTGAGCACATCCCACCCCCCACCCAACCACCACGCCAAAATATCGCTCCCCACTCTATCCCCACACAATTGAGGGGGGAAAATGTGTGTGTGGGGGGGGGGGGTCAAATTTGTTCAGCAGACGATACAACCAGAAGTGGACGTAAACGTGGTCAGTCTTTGGCCACGAGTGTTGACAGGACATGATCTCATCGACCTCAGGAGACTGACCCCTCTATGTCTGAACAAAGCTTCTCAAAGCGTTGTGTTTTGTCCCATCTTTCTTTTTTTTTAAAAACCCATACGCGAACATACAATTTCTCACCCTCTGTTCAAATATAAATAGGTGTGATCCGCCGCTGAAGATACTATCGTCATACAATAGACGCCCTTGAAGACATTGCCATAAACTGATAAGTCTATCAATCAATTGAAAGAAATCATTGCTTAGTATTTACTTTTATTTTTATATCTAATTTTTGAATTTGCACCCATTCAGGATTTATATTTGAGAATCGGTGCTGACGAAGGAAACTTTTTAATTGGATAAACGCAACGAGGGAAGTTTTTAAAATTTTACTTATAACGCTATCGTGTGCTTAGTTGAATACAGGCTGTCAATAATACAGGGATGTTTTTGTAAAATGTCTGCTTTTTGAAAGGGGCTCGATCCAGCCGAGGCAGAAGAGAGTCACGAGTGCTATAGCCTCGGTGTTGGCAAGACCCCTGGGGCGTTGCGCTAGCCACACGACCCTTTGCTCGTCAGTGGTAGATAAATGAAACTTGTGAACGCTACTTCACTTGCCGCATATGCCGTCATGGTCTGAAAGGGGTTATTATTATTATTAATTTTAAAATTTGTGTTGTTTTAAAATAATGACTAACTCCAAGTTATTAAAGTTTAAGTGAGGAGTTTAAATGATATTAATTGCGCGCTCACAAGATGTGACCCATAGCTAGGGTTGACAGACGTCCGGCTAAAGGACATGTCCCCCTTTTTAACTCTACGTCCTCCGTCCGGCTGGCAAAGCTAAAATCGTTTAAAATCTCTTGCTTTCTTACATTTTATACTATAATTTTTATAACATCATTGTTACAGCTATTACATAAAAGGATAACTTTTGTATATATAAAAAAAAGATCATGGCTATGTTTTAAATTTTAAAAAAATGACTTAGAAACTTAGATAATGACGAACAAAACCAAGACCTAGGTTGAAAAATACACTGCACTCATTGAAAGAGGTTATGAGCTGTCCTCACAAAACCTTTGATGGTTTGAAAAATAGATTGGAAGAGACATTTATTTCCCTGAAAGTCAGGGAGATGTTGAGAGAAGTGGTCGAGGAGATGTTGAGAGAAGTGGTCGAGGAGATGAATGGAATAATTTTATGGCAGATATGAAATTGGTGTATGAGGCAAGCATTAGTTATTTAGAAAAGTGGTTGAAACGTTTCGATGAACTTAAAGTGCTTTAATTGGCTGTACTTAGATAAAAATCGAGTACTTCAAATTTGATGACCATTTGGCATTCTTATTGTATCTGAAAGAGAAGCCCATTATTGTAGATAATGTGAAATAGTTTGACCAATACTGCATTCTTTAATCATTTTCATGATACAAAAAAATGAACCTTTTTTTTTTTTTTTGAAAGACTCTTGCATAAACAGCGGCAGCTATTACAATAAAATTGTACTGAATGTGAGTCCGGGACAACTGAATGTGAGTCCGGGACAACTGAATGTGAGTCCGGGACAACTGAATGTGAGTCCGGGACAACTGAATGTGAGTCCGAGACAACTGAATGTGAGTCCGGGACAACTGAATGTGAGTCCGGGACAACTGAATGTGAGTCCGGGACAACTCAAATGAAATATTCAAAAATGTCCTACTTTGTCGTCATCCATTTTTTGTTTTATTATGTCCTCTTTTTGGTGTCCACTTACCTGGCCACACTACCCATAGCTGGTCTCACTACCCATAGCTGGCCACACTACCCATAGCTGGCCACACTACCCATAGCTGGTCTCACTACCCATAGCTGGCCACACTACCCATAGCTGGTCTCACTACCCATAGCTGGTCACACTACCCATAGCTGGTCTCACTACCCATAGCTGGTCTCACTACCCATAGCTGGTCTCACTACCCATAGCTGGTCTCACTACCCATAGCTGGTCACACTACCCACAGCTGGTCTCACTACCCATAGCTGGTCTCACTACCCATAGCTGGTCTCGCTACCCATAGCTGGTCTCACTACCCATAGCTGGTCTCACTACCCATAGCTGGTCTCACTACCCATAGCTGGTCACGGTGTGATTCTCAAAAAATACGATCTCAAAATTCGGTATTCATTGTCTATCTTTGGCCCTTTCGTGAGTTAAATCTTGTTAAAGCTCTGCATGTGTCTGAGTATGTGTTTGTGTGTGTGGAAGTGTCTAAGAGTGTGTGTGTTTGGTAAGTGTCAGTGTGGCTTGTGATGGGGCATATTTTACAATGGCCCGGGGTCAGAGGTAGTGTTGGCATAACATGATAAGAATATGTATACATATGGCGATATTCGACCAGCACTCGTTTTTTATGAGGTAAGGCGCCAGATTCAGGTCATATTTTCACCCTGGACTCAGTTTAACTTAGTCTTCCCCTGCACGATATATACTTCACGTTTTTTTCTTCTCTCGTGTCAACTGTATTTTGGCGATTTATTTTAAGGTCTGGAAAAAATATTCCGATATAATCCGTTTCTAATTTTTACGTTGAATTTGTTTTTATTTGTTTTTCATTTATTTGTTTTTAAAAAATTATTTATATAATTTTTTTTTTATTTGTAATTGTACAAATTTCCTGCATTTTAAAAAGTATTTTTGACACGCACACATGTATTTTGGAATTTTTTTTAAAGCTGTTGCTTTCTTCAGATAAAATGGCGAATTAAAACTTTAACTTACATTATGCTACATTCATTTGTTTGACTTGATCACTTTTCTAAACCCTTCTACAACTGATTTATTCATTTATGTCTGGTCGGATTTTTTAAATATACATTAGACAAGAATGAATTGATCGTCAATTTGACAGAAAAGGTGGTTCACAAAAATAATCAATATTACACTCGGTGTTACCTTTGAACGCAAATTAATATTGTCCTCATAATTTTTCACTGTAACAGTTTAAAATATATGCTGCCATTGATGCCCTTAGAATCGTGACGTCGATTGAGGCGCTATGCCATGAGCTACTGCCAAACGTGTTACAAAGAATGGGAGACTAGTGAGCACAGCTTTATAGAGAACAATGACCCACGGCTTAACTGGCCTGATCTAGAACATCTGGATCACCAGCGCTCAAACGCCAACAGTCATAAGGGGTGGGGGAGGGGGAGGATGGTGGGTTGATAGGAGGAAAAAAATGGATGGGGTGGGAATGGGTGGTTATTAAATATTGATAAAACGATAGGCGCCGCGGTAGCTAACAATTGAGGAGAGAGACCTAAAGACAATTTGATGGATACAACGGGTGGCGAATTCATCATATTGTTTAGTAGCAGCCACACGAGAGAAGATTGTAGAGACAACGAGGAATCAATGAGAGAATCCGTTTTAAATTATTGGGCAAAATATACAGTGGCGAATCTATGAGTGAGTGAGTTTAAATTCTTAGGGACCAGATTACAGTGGGATGAGAGAAATTGTTTGAAATTGAAGGGACAATAACACTTCAAAGAAATAAATGAGAAAAATCATACATTGTAAATTAAAAACTTTTTGACATAACTGTAAAAAAAAAAAATGTTTGAATAGCTAATCAAAATGAAAAATAAATGATAAGATATGATAGGATACACCTTGCCAATTGAAAATCAAACTTATGTAAGTACTCAATGAAAAGAAATATTCTAGTAAAACATCAATTCAGATTCAATGAATGTTCCAAATATTAAAATTGGCTCTATGACGAGCGCAATGACCATATGTAAGAACATTTGAACTGTTTACATAATGCCATTACCATACGGTCTTCGAGTTATTAATAGGCCTTCCACTAGATCGTGGCCAGGTAAAACCAATCTATTGACACAGGTTGTCCACTAGCTCACCACCAGGTAAAACCAATCTATTGACACATGTTGTCCACTAGCTCACCGCCAGGTAAAACCAATGTATTGACACAGGTTGTCCACTAGCTCACGGCCAGGTAAAACCAATCTATTGACACAGGTTGTCCACTAGCTCACGGCCAGGTAAAACCAATCTATTGACACAGGTTGTCCATTAGCTCACCACCAGGTAAAACCAATCTATTGACACAGGTTGTCCACTAGCCCACGGCCAGGTAAAACCAATCTATTGACTCCCCTCCCCCCCACACACACACAAACTCTGTCCCCGATTCATAGCCAGAACTCCCAATATGTCCTAAGCAAATGACAGTTTATATTTAACACAGCGATTGATAGAGACATGGGAAAACCCGATGAACGACGTCAATGTTTCATTTTATTTTTATGTCAATGTTTCATTTTATGTCAATGTTTCATTTTATTTTTATGTCAATGTTTCATTTTATGTCAATGTTTCATTTTATTTTTATGTCAATGTTTTAATGTTACCAACTCGATAAGTCTGGGACTAAGACATGATTTCTCTTGCTTCCTCTCATCCTGTACAGCAGGTAGAGTTGTACACACACACACACAGTTTAACACAGTGAGATCTGAACCTGATATCACTCGCTCATTTCACAACAAATTGTAACTAAATGTTTCAAAGTCTAAGGTAATCAAATGTTTATGTTCTGTGCATGGCTTATATCTCTCGGCTTAAAAACACACAACTAAGTTTCCAATAGTGCCAACAGGTATTATACAAAAACTAGAACATGTGTTTAGTGTGGTCAGCAAGGTGAGTCACAAGCTGCATTACAGATGTGAGTGATGAATTATACAATTATTACGAAGGTGGTAAGTATGTGGGGGGGGGTATGTGACATCTGTACAACTATGAAGAGAGGCATCCAACTACTGCAATAGTCAACACTAAACTTACATAGTGTTTCTTCTTTTTATTTCAAGGGCCAATTGTCAATGAGGCTCCTATCTTAAATTATATTCATCGTAGATGTGGAGACTCAGAAAGTGAATAACTACTTAGCTTATTGGCCTAACAATTATTATATAAACATAGATTTAGAAGTAGCACCTGTTGTTGTTTTACCTGGGAATGGAATGGAATTACCTTAAATGCGCGTCTTCAGATTGAGGCCACTTACTTTTGTCAACTAACTTTAGTCACGGTTTAAAAGATAAATAACAAATTTCGGGTTCTCGCTTGACTGGCTTGTGCGTAAGACCATTGGTCATTGTCTCAACAACAACCTGTCACTATCACAGAAGCTGTTACTACGTGACCGTTACAGTACAGACTGTTACACAGTTACAGTACAGACTGTTACACAGTTACAGTACAGACTGTTACACAGTTACAGTACAGACTGTTACACAGTTACAGTACAGACTGTTACACAGTTACAGTACAGACCAATATCGGTTTACACAACAGACAGCGGGGTGCGTTTATCAACGACGCAAAATTAAACACAAATTTTAAAAAATTCATGTCATATGCTGTGTATCAGTATGTGCCTAAAGTCTAAAGCCGATGCATATGTAATAAACCTGATTTGTATACGATACTGTTGTCCACTGTTGCGAGATGTTGTCGCTAGATATCAAAATATATCCATCTTAGCACAACCTCCTACTCCTACTAGTCAAAAGTAACGTTTTGTTTCATGTTAAAAGATACGATTAAAAAAAATAAAAACGTATGTATTCCTGAAACTCACACATTTACACTGTGTAACACAGCTCTATTGTTTACAAACACGACACACTCTCTCAGACTCTTGTCTACTGAATACAAAACTACAACTACAATATTTTTAAGTTATAATAGTATTAGTTATGTCGTTATGTAACTGACTTACCTGACGTATATTTAATTTTACAACAGTCCAGAAATGGATATGGACAGCAATGGAGATCAAATATGTAACCGTAGCCAACCGCCGTAACTTCCCCCTATCAAATTTTACAGGTGCGTCAACTGACAACACAGTCCACGGGTGTGTGGTGTAAACAGAGCGTCACACGCGCAGCAGGTAGACATGCAGTGACACGGGACAGGGCGGACAGAATGACAAGTTTATAATCCTCGCCACCGTCTCGTCCGATGCACACAAATTTTAACTCATCAAAGTTATAAAAGCACACACACAAAAATCACAAGAAATCCACAACTTGAGCCCTCGTATCAGAAGCCATTTTTGAGATAGGATTTGTTTTTGTTGAACCCAGTTTGACAACTGTTAGCGAAGACAGCACAGCTCAATCTCTCGTGTACACAGAAGCAGAAGCGAGTGGACCTCTCCCTCGTCGTTACTTCTGCTGCAGCAGACGGTTAAAGGTTTTCGATTCAACCGCTGGGACAGTCTATTTTTTGCTTGCGAGAGGGGGGAAAGGATGGCTCATTTTTTGAGGGGCAGATGTGCCATGCCAGTGGGACTGTCTAGCCGCTTTCATACAGGTATCACAGTGGGCATTTTGACTGTCTCACCAAATGTTTACAGGTATCACAGATCACAAAGGGCATTTTGACTGTCTTGCCACATGTTTAAAGGTATCACAGTGGGCATTTTGACTGTCTTGCCACATGTTTACAGGTATCACAGTGGGCATTTTGTCTGTCTTGCCAAATGTTTACAGGTATCACAGTGGGCATTTTGACTGTCTTGCCACATGTTTACAGGTATCAAAGTGGGCATTTTGACTGTCTTGCCAAATGTTTACAGGTATCACAGTGGGCATTTTGACTGTCTTGCCACATGTTTACAGGTATCACAGTGGGTCAGTGGGCATTTTGACTGTCTCGCCACATGTTTACAGGTATCACAGTGGGCATTTTGACTGTCTCGCCAAATGTTTACAGGTATCACAGAGCACAAAGGGCATTTTGACTGTCATGCCACGTGTTTAAAGGTATCACACTGGGCATTTTGACTGTCTTACATTGAGAGATATGTTTTATTTCAATGTAACGCGGGGGGCCGCGGTGGTCGAGTGGCAAGCGTGCTGGACTGGCGCTCCGATGCTCCCGGGGCCTAGGGCGTCCCCGAGTTCCACCCAGTCTCCAATAATGGGAAAAAAGCGGCGGGGTAATGCGCGGAACCCTTAGCCGTGGCATGTGAACGCTGCATCACTTGCCAAAAAAAAAAAAAACAACTGCTGCCATGCAGATGGTCTTGGCTGACCAAAGGCTATGGAAGCAAATCCAGAAAATACAGCAGGCTGAAGTCGGAGACCACGGGCCAATTTGCGCAAAACTCGTGGCACGCAAAACTCAATATTCAATATTGAGAACGAAGAAGAAGCAGAATGTAACGCGGATTGAAATAAAACCTAAATAATACATTCATTAACTGAGTGCCACAACATCAATACCTTGAATAAAAATAAAAAATATATTGGCTGAGCTGAAGGAAGCCGCGCAGCAGTTTATAATTACCGCGCATCAAATATTGATGAATGTGATATAATGATTTGCCACACTCCACCATCCTTCGTCACTGGCCGAGTACGTAAAGATGGACACTTGAAAAAACTTGCATCAACACTTAAGTTATAATTCCTTTTTTTTTTCTTTCTAACGATTGAAAGTGACTGGCTGGGAATAGGCAAAGAACACATTTATAAGATCTAGGAGGAATATTTTCATGGTGGGTCAACAATTAACAGGTTTGAGACTGAAATACAAAGAGCGTTCGGGTTATGTGTTATGTTTATTATGTTATTTTTTGTTATGTTTTATATTATGTTTATTTAACCTAAAATGTCTTTAAAAATACGCCGCAGTCATTTCAAAGGCTTTCATGTTATAAAATAGTAGCATTAAATTTAAAATATAAACTATAGACATATCTCCTGAAACTCTAATTTTCGACATTTTTAGTGAAATTAAGTACATCTAGGCGCTAATCATCTCCCGATTCGTAATTACCGCATATACTCGTTCTAGATCCAACCTTTTTTTTATTTTTTTAAAAATTTATTATTAATTTTTTTTTTACAAAATCTAGGGGGGGGGGGGGTCAGGGGTTCGTCTTATGAACGAACGGGCTATAGAAAGAGTATTTACGGTAGTTTTACATAAACTCTGGTTTATCTCTCTTCCAAGTTAAAAGTTGGAAATTTCAAACAAACACAATTAATCGTGACAGCCGTAGGTCAGTCAATGTCCAACAAATGGAAGTTTGACTCGAGTGCATGTAGGCTACTACCTGAACACTCCGGTGTAACGGTTTTTACCTTTTACTTGTAGGCGTTATTTAACAACAGTATTTACTTCAAAATAATAAAATTAAAATTCTCAGTAATCACAAAATAAGTTTAATGCAGCAACTTGTGTACAATTTTACAAGATGACAATTGTCAGAGAGAATTCAAACACAACCATCTGTCTCTCTCTCGTGCCCTTCTCTACTCTCAACTACCGCCTTCCAATGCATTCTGGTCTATGTCTAGTATCGGGGCGTATCTAGTATTATACAATCCAATTACAAAACACATATTGCTTGTCTCAAAGAAACTACTGCACAATCAGGATCTCAATCTTGTCATTTGAGCTTATAAGATTGTCATTGCGACGTACTTGTCCTCCCCAGTTATGATGTCACTTCATCAGATTTTGGCCCTAAAGCTGCAGTAGCCAAGAATAATTGTTAAAATAATTTAATTACTTCAACTCTGCCAATGTTTCCGGAAACTGTTCGTCTATTTAAAATATAATCGTTTGATAGCAGGGTCGGCCTTAGGCAAGGCGAACGAGGCAAACACCTTGGGCCCCGCATAATCTAGGGCCGGAATAAGGGCAAGGCGAAGGAGGCAACCGCCTTGGGCCCCACGTACTCTAGGGCCGGAATAAGTGCAAGGCGAACTAGGCAACCGCCTTGGGTCCCGCGTACTCTAGGGCCGGAATAAGGGCAAGGCGAACGAGACAACCGTCTTGGGCCCCGCGTACACTAGGGCTGGCCCAGTTTGGTAGTATAAAATAAAGCATATTTCCTTGTGGTGATTTAGCTACAATTTCAAGCATCGTCTTTTTAAGTCACAACACATTCAAGAACACCACCAAAATTATATCTCCAATAAATATAAATTTAAAAGTAAATATTTATTTTAGTCTGCGATCATTATGATCGTTTTCAAAGTCATTGCCACTTTGCTTTTGTATAAAAAACGGGGGGGGGGGGGATTTTTTTTTCGAAATAGTTTTAACAAATAAATTCTTGTCATGTTGACCAAAGATTCAAAATTTAAACAGAACCATACCACATTTAGTCATTTGCAGTGGCGTCGCTAAGGGGTGCGGAGGGGGCGGGCCGCCCCGGGTGACACCATCAGGGGGGTGACACCAGACAGTAAAATTCTATATATTCCCGTTATTTGGCACTGGAAAACTCGGAGGAGTTCTATGGGTTAAATCATGATGGGGTGACACCAGGAGCTACCGCCTCGGGTGACACCATGAGCTACCGCCCCGGGTGACACCAAACCCTAGTGACGCCTCTGGTCATTTGGCTAAAACCTCTTTATGCATTCTTGAAGATAACTTTATTTTTGTGATTACTATTTTTCCAATTGATTCCATTCCAAGGTGGAGGCAATTTTTTAAATTAATATTATTACATAAATTAGGTATTGCACACATTAATTTAATACCAATCTTGTATTAAAACCATCGTAAGCTAACAGAATCGTACGCACTTATAAGTGTGAGAATTGAAACTTTGCAGACATACTCATCAGCAAAGACATTACATGGTGTACGTACGGATGTATTGAGAAATGAAAACAAACGCTATTTAATGTTTATAAAAGGTTTTATATTGTTTATATTTATATTCTAAAATTTTGTTTCTTTATATTTTTTATACGTGTGGCCATATTGTTGTATGAAGGAGGGTGTAAAACGAGACACAAAAAATGAACTTATAGCCGGTCAATCCTACAAATACACATTCTATTGACTCACTTTGACTTTGCATGCATCGGCGATATAGGACTGAAGGGCCGTAATCGGTCCACGGACCACCACTTTAGGTATAGTACTGTTGTACCAGGAGTTGAGTATTGCCCGGTTTATAAATATAGAAGCTATGACCTACAACAATACGTGTGTTCTCTATAGATGAATAGTGAATAGTCGCCCTGGCTTCAGCCATGACCTTTCAATGTGGGCGCTACAGGTCCACAATACCTTATGTAAATATTTTCTAAAGGCACAAAAGGTCGGTGATTCTCACAATAAAACCGACGAACACTAAATACCCCGTCGGAACAATCAATGTAGCCATCACGTACTGTATAAGAAGCGTAGCCATTTTGAAAGAGACGAGAGTCCCTCATTTAGCCGATGTAGATTCACCGAGCCTCATTGTCATAATTTCCAATTAATGGCCCCTGCACGTTGCACACTGGATGAGTCCGTACATCCGGTCAATGTATTCGTCCCCTGGGTAGGTACAAGCTTGCCAAGAAGAGGGGGAAATAAGAAACGAACCATATTAGGAATAATTAACAAAAAATCGAACATTCAAATATGCACCAGATGTTTCCGTGGTGGCGAGGGGGTGGAGTGGTTCGTGATAAACACTTATGGAAGCTATAAAATTTGGAAAAAGGCGATAATGAAAATCATGCTTTTAAATTATTTATCTTAAAAAATATAGTTTTTTTCTCCTGTTTTCATTTGCTTAATATTTGTTCAATAGGCTTGATACTTTTTTTTTATCAAAACGAACCAATAACAGTTTGGGAACCCCTCATTTACAAATTATGTAAAACCCTGTTTTATTTTACACTTAATGTAACTTCCAAATCCATAAAATTAATAGTTTGAAGCGGCCTTATAAAAGTAACAATAACTTTTTAAATAGCTGAGGGGGCATTCTATGCAGTGGCGTAGCTAGGGTCATGTGGGCCCGGGGACATGACACAAAATTTGCGCCCCTTGTCGGACAGAAAGATTCTGGGGGCTCACTGAGCCCCCAAGAAAAACTCGAAAGTTTACGGTTTATATGGTTCATTTTTTAAGCATCTGGTAATATAATGAAATAGAATACAAACTAATAATTCTCTATTCTCTATACAATAATAAACAATTTATTTGAAAAAATAGTCTACTTATTATAAATGACATAGTCTAAAATAAATCGATCCACATTGAATTGAATTTCTCAAACTCGTCAATCGCGTTTTCAAAATTGATATTCTAAAGTGTTTCCCTTTCGATGCTAAGTAATGCAATATCACCCAGACGATCTTGTCCAATTGAAGCACGTAAATAAGACGAAATTAGCTTCAGTTTACTGAAGAACTGCTCACAGCTTTCAGTTAAAACAGCCATTATTGTTACATGTATTTGAAGTGAAATGTGCAGATTCGGAAATGCGTCATCTCCATATGAAACAATAAAACCAAGAAAATCCAAAGCAGTTTCCGGTAGAACTTCAGTCCGGGTACTGAGCAGCATTTTTCAGTCACCGATTTGTGTGCACAATTCGTGACCATTGATGTGAGTGACGTAAAAATTAGAAAAACCTCAGCAATTTTAACGAAGTGAATCGACTTTTGTCTCAGCAACAAGAGTTTTGACGTCTAGTAAAACTCCAAATTTGTTGTTAAGGTTTTTTAGACAGAAAACCCGTATTGATGTCTCCTGTTGAAGTCTATTAATTACGCTGTTCATATCACGTGATATTTCTTCTCATGCAGAAAGTTCTGCATCTCTGTTTAATTCTCCAGGCATCCTCCGATGTTGTCTAATCCTTCAGTCAACCTCGATTCCCCAAGTTGTGCATCTTCTTTAACATTGTCTAACGCAACCTGGCTCAAATTATCCCGAATCTTGACTATTTCTTGCTCATGCGATCCAAGATCAGATGCGGCTTCCTTGAAATCACATTAGGATTCTTTTTTGGACACTATCTATCTTCTCAAGTACGCTGTTTCAGAAATGTAAGAAAACTAGGAAGTTAAATTTTAATATTCCTACCAGCAAAGCTTCTGCATCACATCTGGTGTCAGGCGTCATATTTGTATGTTCGGATAATTTTCCAACAGCCCTATCAGTTCATCTACTTCTTCATAAATTGCTATCACAGCTTATGATCGTGCACTCCAAGGTGTTTCAGAGTCCCTCTTTTCAATTCTTCCCAATGAGTTGTTGAACGGGAGAAATCATAAATGTAAACTTTCAACTGTTCAAAAAAAAACTGGATTTTGTTTAGCTGAGTGCTCAGTTTAAGCTGTGGTTGTCATAGTTGATGAACAATGCTCTCTGATTTCTAGCACATATTCGCTGTTGAAGGCAGAATATATGCCCAGTCATTACATTAGCATTGTCATAACATTTGGACCGACAGTTGGCTAGTTGCATGCTATTAGATTCCAGTTTCTCTACGATAACTCTTTCAAGCTTTGCTGCATCTTTGGAATATATCTGTTAAAAACCTAAAAATGATTCTTTTATGGTTACTTTTATTAGTTTGAAAATCCACATCCACAAATCTGATGACTTGAGAAAGATTTTCTTGGTGTCCTAGATCGAGTGTTGAGTCAAGTAAGATACCGTAGTATTTGTTGTTGTTTTTTTCAAAAAATGATTTCACTCAACAGCTGATTCCTTACAGTCAATGTAAGTGGGTGGATAAATTCATTTTGGATTTCCAGAGATAAATAAGATACTGAAGCTGGATTTTGTCGGGCATTTTGTAGGTGTTTTTCTAACAGTGGATTCATACTGAGCAACAGTCACAGAGAGACAGGAAAGAGAGGCAGTGTCTGATGTTTCTTATGAAAGGAATCCAACTTGCTTTGACATATCGATACAAACTCGTGAGAGGAGAGACCTTCCCTCCCCTCTCCCACTTAAATCCCTCCACAGTGAGATTGGGGAAGTAAGATTTTTCTTTTTAAAAAAGATTAACAGCATGCAGCAAAGGGACGCGAATTAGCCATTCTGTAAGCCAGTGGTTCTCAAACTTTTGAGATTCAAGGACCACTTGAAAAATGCGTGTCTTATCTACGGACCACTACTAAAAATTGTGCTACTGCCGTGCTGGAAAGTTATATAAAATTATACTATGTATATGGCTAGTTATAAGTAGTTTACATGTCAATTAGTAAACTATACTAACCTAATATGCTACGATTTGCGTGTTCCGAAAACAATATTATAATGGCTTTTTTGTTGTTGTTGTAACAAACAAATGTCATTAAATTATTCTCATAGTCTTCTTATTTAATTCTACTTGCTAACTATAAAAAACAACTTTAAGTCATAAACAGTAGTTTGTATTTAAAATATTGCTATATTAGTTTATTTAGTACGAACGATGTTTTGTTTTTATTGTAAGAACTGCAGACAAACCCCTTTCACAAAGTTGCAAAGGGTAAAAGTATTTCAAAAGCTTTCTGAGTCAGTTCGGAGTACTCCAGAATTTCATCAACTCAACTTTCTGACGCAACATATTCAAAATGGTATGACTAGGCAGTTCAATGAATTGGTTTAATTACGATGTTGGTAATTTCACTTGATGAGTCAATGTGTGCGAGATGAGGCCTGGAAACCCACGAAAAAAAATAGAAGAGTTAAAATTGGCCCTGCATTGATTGAACATGACCAGAAATCAAATTAATCAACAGTATTTTATTTATTTCAGCGTATTCTGTTTTTTCGGTGATTTCGTACAAGTGATCAAACATCTCAAAGTTACTTTCAAATAATCTTTTTTCCATAGATCAAGCTTTTTCTTAAAAGCAGACACTTTGTCACTGAGAGTAATATAGTGTGTCCACTTTCTTTGCCGAGTTGAATTAAGTTGATTGAGTTCTTCAAAAAAATTCAGCCAATGAAGTAAGCCCAAATGATCAACAAGCTTTGAGTTTTCTTACAAGAAACTCTCTTACGTCATCACGTAATTCAAACAGTCTGATAACCAGTGAACTTCAATATACATCAGTAGCTGTTAATGTTCAAGATTCCTATTCGAACATAAGGACGCAAGAGAAGATAATTAAATGGACGAGCCTTGACAAAATTTAAAAACTTTTATGGCCCGATCAAAAACATATTTTAAATATGCAATCATTCTTTTACTTGCTAGTCTTTCTCGGTGAATCATACAGGGCGTAAATTTCATGATTTGCTCACAGACCACCTGGGACATCTTGTGGACCTCTAGTGGTCCGCGGACTACAGGTTGAGAACCACTGCTTTAAGCGACTCCTTTTTATTTGTCCTAGTCATTTTGGTTGCTTTTAAGTTTTAGTGTCGTCTCTGTCTGTTCTATTAATAGATTCGCTTTTGTCTCTTACTGCTCCCCTAGTCTCACTCACAGATACTCTAGTTTTTTTATACGTGATTAGAATCCTACATTGTGGATGTGTCATTTATTTATGAGTAGAATGGCTCCCCTTAACGTTCAATTGGGGGGGGGGGGGGCGCCAAAATCATGCTTGCCAACTGGTTTGTAATGAAGATATTTTTGGAGCTCCAAAATTCAATCTTGCAAACGTAATTGGGGTACATTAGTTCACTTCAAAATTAAATTATATAATGAGTTTTAATACTCATTTTGGCGCCCCCTAACGCGGCGTCCGGGTACATATGTCCCCCTGCCCACTCGCTACGCCACTGATTCTATGTTTCATTTGTATTTAGAAGAAAGAAAATTACGAATTTTTTTTTAATCAACAAAACATTAGGTATTATAAAAATAAACTTGTTAAAATTATACTAAAAATATCACACTCAAATGCTACCTTACTTATTTTTGGGGAACTACACTGTAAAAAATCTTACCGTTAAATAACAGCCCAGTGTTGGAAATCAGCTGCCATTAAGGGAACGTATAATGGGGGTGTTTACGATAACTTACCGCAGCGATAACTTACCGTTAAAGACTTACCGTTATTTAGCGACCGAATGACGTAAACTTTTAGGACACCTTTAACGATAAGTTAACGTTATTTTTAAAAAAAAA
>MUZC01000234.1:349192-368480 GCA_002072015.1 Radix auricularia | reverse complement strand
CCTCCCTCCCCCACGTCACGCATCGTCACAAAAGTGTGACCCCCCTCCCCCCCCAGGTGCGTGACGTCATTTATGGACGGCCCCTAGGGGAAAACAAATCATTTGGCGTGAAAAATCGTCATGAAATGTTGATAGAAATTGTTGATGTTGAATTGTCTTTAGAAATTTAATATGGTTTTGATGTGTGTTTGGACAACTCAATTTTTTGCTTTGGCATTATAGATTGGGTGGGGGGGTCGGAGGCCCATGCGAACGACTGGAGGGTAGATGTCTTCACATAAGGGGAGTGCAGGTGAGCAGTGACGGTTTAATTTTAACAGGGAGGCGAAAGGGTGTATTTTTAGCACCCGGTGACTAACAATTAAATTGGCGCCCCACCTAGTTAAGTTAATATCTTACCCTTGTTCGGATAGTGTGATGTTGTGACAATCCTATGGCACCCCTGTAGTTTGGCTCCAGGAGACATGTATACCCCCTGACCCCCTCTCGCTAAGCCCCCGCAGTGGGGAATGTGGAGGGGTGAATATCTATGGCTTTGCTTTAGATATATGGAGTTTTCCTTTAGATATCCAGAGTTTTCCTTAGTTACATATGGAGTTTTCCTTGAGATTTCTGGGGTTTTCCTTAAGATATCTGGAATTTTCTTTTAGATATCTAGAGTTCTCCTTTAGATATCTGGATTTTATATGGGTTGAATATTAAGCGTCTGTGTAATCTCAATAAAATTAAGCAACTAACAGGATGGTTTGTAGTGGACAGCAGTGACTCACTTTCAGTGTCCGATAAACAGACACGAGGCTGTCTGCTTATTTCCTCGATGGATCTCGACGTTATCGCGGAGCAAACAGAGGAAGCGATCAGTTGCTTCAACCTGCCGAGTGGATCGGTCGAGTGGATCGGTTCGAGTGGATCGGTCGAGTGGATCGGTTGTATCTGGTTGATTGCCTTGTCGTCCTCATCTCTGAAAAACAAAATATGAAGAAAGTCGTTTAGCTGCAGGATTCACTCAGTATCGTTGTCACTAGCAGGCGTACCGCTCTGACAAGGGTTTAACACGTGATTTTTGTGACCGTTCCTCTGTGTATGATTAAATGTATCACTAACCTTAAACATATTTACAATGTGCTGCCAGTTGGGGGCATTTTAAAAAATGATTTAAGGGCGGGGAAACAAAACAAAACCGCTGCTATGCCTTTTTGTAATGTCAGTTGTACTGTTCGTGGCATCAGTGGCCAACTTTATATTTATTTAATGATAAATGGAAGATGACATAATGGTCAAAAAATTTTTTACTATAAATCTTTAATATACGAGACGTAACTCAAAGTAAGTTCTTTATAATACGCATCGCACGACAATCCAAAAATCCAAAATTTTAGTTAGTCTCTTATATAAAGTATTGTAAAACAAGCAGTGGCGTCGCTAGGGGGTGCGGAGGGGGCGGGCCGCCCCGGGTGACACCATCAGGGGGTTGACACCAGACCATAAAATTCTATATATTCCCGTTATTTGGCACTGGAAAACACGGAGGAGTTCTATGGATTAAATCATGAGGGGTTGACACCATGAGCTACCGCCCTGGGTGATACCATGAGCTACCGCCCCGGGTGACACCTACCCTAGTGACGTCTCTGAAAACAAGTAAAAACAATAAAAACTCGAATGAGTAATTAAACGCAACTTCCAACAAAGAATTTCCGACTTTATTATTCAAGGGAAATCATCTAGATTACATTAAAAGTAATTTCAAAACAATAATTCTAATTGGTTAACAAAACAATTGCTATCTACAAATTGCTGCTAAAGTTAATGGGGTTGAACGAAAAGAGATTTTTCAAAAATTCCATATCCACCATAGTTCTAATACTACTACCTATCGTTTGGTGTTTGTTTCAACCCGATAGATGTTATGGTTGGCAAGAAATTTATAAAATACTGTGTTTTTTTTTCCACAGGGAATCTAGTAAACTTTTTCTGGACTCTTTGGGTCCGAGTCCTAATGGTGTTTACTCTTGTCAGTTTTGAATATTCTCCAGTAATGAATCTGGCAGCTCTTTTTTGAATTTGCTCTTGTTTACCAATATTTTCTTTGGTGTATGGGTCCCTTACAGAAGATGCATTTTCTAGTATAGGTCTTACCAAGGTGAAATAGCGTTTTAGTTTTATATCTTTATTACATTTGTAAAAGTTTCTTTTGATAAAACCTAACGTTTTGTTTGATTTTTTTAAATAACTTCATTGACATTGGGATTCCAAGATAGTTTCTCATTTATTATGACTCTTAAGTATTTTTCATCTTTAGTTTGGGTTAGTTCTTTTCCATGAATGAAAATAATGAAATATTTTGAATTTATTTGTTTCTTTTTCTTTGTTACTCTTAGCAGTTCACAACTTTCTGGGTGGAAGGACATACTCCAGTTAGTTTCCCATTTTATTAATTCATCTTAATCTTGTTGTAAAATTTAGCTATTTTGTTCTGGCATAATTGTTCTATAGATTATGCAATCATAAGCAGATGACCTAAATTTTGTTCATGTTGAGATATTGTTGGGTATATCATTTATATAAATTAAAAAATAGTAAGGGACCTAGCACAGTTCCTTGACTTGACCTTGAGAAATTCCAACCCATACGGGTTTGGTGGGGGATATGGGGATGCACTCCTCGATGAGCTGCCCCTTCAAACCCATGAGATGTAAACGCTCAGTAATGCAATGGCGCTTGAACCGTGTACTTAGTTTTAGCTTACAAATGCCCCCCCTCAATTATACCTTTAAGTGCATGTAGTCATCCTTTGCTCTTTACATGATAACTATGCTTGCAATCTTGTGTGTTGCAAACAGTGGCGTCGCTAGGGGGTGTGGTGGGGGCGGGCCGCCCTGGGTAACACCATCAGGGGGTGACACCATACAGTAAAATTATATATATTCACGTTATTTGGCACTGGAAAACTCGGAGGAGTTCTATGGGTTAAATCATGACGGGGTGACACCAGGAGCTACCGCCCCGGGTGACACCAACCCTAGTGACGCCTCTGGTTGCAAACATTCCTATATGTTACGTAAAACTTGTAGGCTTTAGAAAAATATCATTTAACTTTTATGACACGTTTCAGTTTTAGAAATGATGGTAAGCATGAATATAAGAATCGTACTTTTATATTTCCGTAACTGAAGACTTCTTTCAAATTGAAATCCCTTTCCAACACTTTTCCTCATGTATTCAATCGCTTATCACAAAGATGCATTAAAAAAATAATAATTGATCACCGCTTCAAAAGATCGTAATTCAAACAACTTGTCACGCATGTTTTCTTATGAACTCGAATGCTTACAGTTGTCTCCTGTTAGCTCTGACCCAGTGGCGTCACTAGGAGGCGTGCCGCCCCGGGTGACACCATCACAAAGGGTGACACAAAAATGTAAAATTCTGTATGTTCCTGTTATTTGGCACTGAAAGACACGGAGGAGTTCTATGGGGTAATTCGTGAGGGGTTATAGCATAAGCTACCGCCCCGGATGTCACCAACCCTAGTGACGCCTCTGCTCTGACCTACATTCCTCGCGTCACGCTACTTGAAGATCATCAGCGATTCCCCACCAAATAGCAGATACCACGCCAAAACCAAACAGCCAGTGTTAACCTCGTTAGAATTTTGACACAATCCTGTTAACAAATCGTCTGAAGAGTGTTTGGCTCAACAGGACGAAAGGTCACGCGATGCGACAGGACTGAACTCTTCATTGTGAAGGCGTCGCCACGGCAGCATGTTGCTGGGGAGTCGGGGAACCAGTGTGATCCCGGAAAGAATTGTGTTCATTTATTTGGGGGCCGTCCATAAAGTACGTCACGCTTCAGAGGGAGGGGAAGGGGTTTAAGAAAGTGTGACGTGGGGAGGGGTCTATCCGGCCTTGTGTGACGTTACGGTGTTTTATATTAAATTTTAATTATTTGGATAATAAAAAATATATTTTTGTACGAAAGTGTGACGTACTTTATGGACGGCCCCTTGCCACTTAACAACCTTAAAACTTATCTATAGGCTAGACTATAATAATAATACGATATTTTTGTTTTGAATATTGGAGTTTTATATATCTTCCCCCCACCTCTTCGCCAACCCATCACATCCAACACAACATGTTCTCACTGTAGCAGTATTTAGAAGAAAAAAACTTGCGTCTTAAATGCTTTATGCATCAACGATATCGTTTATCCCAAGATGGGCGCTCAGCAGCAGTGGCGGATTTAGCTTTGTCTGCGTGGGGAGGGGGCAGAAGAATTTTAGGGGGCGCCGCAAAATTTTACAAATATCAGAGCATTGGGTAAATACTAGGGCTGTTAACGATTAATTAATCGTTAATTTCGATTAAAGCCAAAAATTTTAATTTATGATGTCATAAGTAACACTCATTTCACGTTCTTGTTGAAAATCTAAATAACACTGGCATGTCTCCTTTATATATCTACTTTTCACCAACTACGCAAAAAGACAAGTGTGTTGACATTAATTGGTTCAAGTGATGAGCGGATCTAATTGACAATATAACCAGCCGAGCTGAATAATCATTCACATGGAACTGAGAAAACTTAAACTGGTATGCTCAAAACGGTCTTGGCAAGGAATGACCTTATCGGATATCGGTGTTCATTAATTTTCCACCATTGTACAGGATTAATGGATTCAAGAACTTCCATCTCCATTTTGTAACGCAGTAATTCATCAGAAGAGCTGTCGTCATTTCTGTTTCAGAGTCAAACTCCATTACTGCCATTACCAAAATGTTCGTGTAATCTTCAGGAAATTATTTATCAGACGCATTTAAAAAAATAAACAAATTTGTTGACTTTTTGACTTCAAAATATTTTTAAGTGATGGGTCGAATAATGGTTAAAAATAATTTAATCCTTAAAATTTTTAAGGATTAGTCGAGAAATTAATCGTTAATATCCGCAGCCGTTTTCAATACTAATTATTAGCCTACTAATTTAGTAAAATGTCCAAATTAACAAACAAGTCAAACAGAAGAAACAATATAAACAGATATGTTTTCAAAATAGTAACGTATATTTTTTTCAGTAGTATATTTATTGATCTAAGAAAGAAACTTAGTTTATGCGAATTTATATAGAGCCCTGAGCCATATTTAAATTCCTATCTACGTGGAGCGAAACAATTTATCGTTGATTCAAAGTCAACGTTCTCACCTAGATCACGTTCATTTGAAATTAATGGCAATCCAGACAGACGTTCGTTTGTCATTGTTGAGGGCAAATAACTTTTGATGATTTTCAATCATTGATAACAGGAAGATTGAAGTAAATGTTTACAGAGTATTGACAAGCAAGAGAGACCTGATGCCATTTATTTTTCATTCAAGAATGGCAGAAACTCTTTAAGTCGTAGCTCACTAGATAGTGATGGACGTTGTGATGCATAAAAATCTTTGAAGGTATAATATTCAACGAATGCTTCATCTAGGTTAATGGTTTTTAAATTTTGCATCAACTTCTTCCAACATTTGTGAGGGATCAATACAATAGAAATAAATAGCTGCGCCCCTAAAGTCATTCATTCGATCATCTATTTATTTTAGAAGTGTATCCAAGATAGTAAAAACAGTTGGATCATCAGCCCTTTCATCTCTACTCAGTTCACCTGCCAAACTTTTATTTTATGCAATTCGCGTTTCCTTAAATTTTGTTTTTTAACATCTAGTTTGGAACAATTTTCGTTAATAAATTATTAGACATCTACTTTTAGAATTTTAAAAAGCTTGATCGCTTCTCATTTCAACAAACTTATTTCTTCCAACATCGATCAATCGTTTTGCAATTGCAATGTCAATACTCTTGAGCTGCAAGTGGTTTGATAACATGAAAATATCAACCAACTTTTGTACAAATAGCATCAGAAAAAACAAAAGAATATTTTGTTATTAAAGCAGATAGTCCCATTGCTTCTGCTCTGACACTTCCTTTATGTTATGTCGATGGCCTTGAAATTATATCTTCTAGAATGGCTAGAATAGCAGAGAATGATCCAATAACTGCATCAACTGCATGCTTACGGCCTACGGCTTGCCCATCTTGTATCAAAAAGTCATTTCAGAGTATCTACTGTTGATTCATATTGAGATTTTCGATTTTTTAAAAGAGTATGTAGACGTTGTAAACTAGACGTAAAGAATACCTTTCAGCTGTGCCAAAAACAACTGTATACATCACTGTTTACAGACATTGCTTTGATAGTGACCAAATTCAAAACATGAGTACAACAATGAACATAGATGGCATTGTATGAAGGTTTGAAGGCCACTCTTAGTTCAAGACATCACAGATGAGCCAACATATGCCTTTCCTCCTCAGATTGTGATATCAATGTCTCGCTTTTGTAATATGTAGTTCCACAACATGTCCTGATTTTGAAACTGAACGTAAAATGACATCTTATCAATTTCAAATATATCAATGGTCCGTCTAATCGATAATTACAGAAAGTACATGTTCATTATCAATTACTGCCGATAATTCAGCTGCAAATGATTGAATTAAATCAATCTGCACATCATGATTTAAATAAATTTCATTTTTCTTTTAAACTCTAGATGAGTGTCCAACGTGGAATCATAGTTGGCTAATAAACTTGTGATTTAACAAACATTTCAAGTATTTCTACAACTAACATCACTTAAGTCTAAAGCAAGAATTTTCTCTGTGTACTCTGAATAGCAAACCTTGTTTTGCTAAAAATCAAGAAAAACGTCACGTTTATCATTCGTTTCAATATTTCTCTATTCTTTTCCACTTAGCGATGCTCCTGACTGACCTAACCAGATATTACAGTTTTGAAATACGATATTTAGCAAGCCAATATTGTCGCATTGCAGTTTAGTGTTGATTAAATTTTTCGTGTTTAGCATTCTTTTTCTTTTGTTTTGCTCTGGTTACACCTTTTTAGTGTTCATGAGGGCGTCTCAGGGGGGGCGCCATTTTAGACCCAACTGGAGCGCGGGGGGGGGGGGGCGACCCACCCCCCTGCCCTATAGCTAAATCCGCCACTGGCGCTCAGTTTTTAAATATTTTTTGCAATGGATGGAAGTAAATTTTCCCCCGATGAAGTATTAAAGCTGTTTAACTACTTCGCTATGATTTTAATTGCCTCTATAGGAATGTTCCCCCTTGAGGTGATGGTAAATGACGTCACAACTACGCACTTCCATGCAGCAAGACACGTAGCCTCCCTTTCCCAGCAAACTTAGCCCCCCAGCTCTACCGCGATTGCATTGAAAATCTTAACAAAAACCACAGAAATAAAGGAAGGGGAACAGAGCTGTCTGTAGCATTATTGATGACTGATGCTGATCGATTCCGGAACGGGCCGATTGTTTACACTTCACTCCAAAACACGCGGATCTTGCTGTCACCAACTGTCTTGAGGGGCCGTTGCTGCTGCGGTGCAGGAGATTGAAGTCTCGCAGACAATTGGAGCTTCCTGCAGACGACCGGGGGCCATCGTCCGATAAAGCGTACCATGATGGATTGCTAATTTTGTCCCCGAGGTCACCCTAATGGTCAGTGTCTGGCAGTAAAAAAAATAAAATATTGGAGCGTTGTTCGAGGAAATTAGGTTTAGTTAACTCGGGTGGTTGAGGGTTAATTAACAGTGGTACGTACATGCTACCAATGTGTTCATACGTCACATGAAAGAAAAAAATCATATTATTATTATATAAATCACACAGTGCAAACGCACTGCTTGAAAGTCACTGGGTTTTACGTCATATATCAGCCGCTTATGGTATAGCTTAGGAGAAAATGGAATGATTGAAACCTTAAAAAACTTGAAGGGAAGCCTCATAAACCGGGATACATTCTTTAATAGGGAAGATATTTATGAGGAAAGGGGTGGGGCGTCAATTTTTCTTAACCTGGACTTGAACCTTGTAGTTTCGTGTAGTTTTTGAAGTTTTTAATGATTATTATTTTTAAGATGACCAATTGCTTTCTTAAACATATCAAAGCGTACGATTATGAACGAGTAAAAAAACATAATTGCATAATTGGAAGGACACATCGTTTGAGTCCGACAGCGATTTAAATGCAACAATTTTATTAATTATAGATACACATTTAAAATGTTTTGTGATTTAAATAATGACGTAATTCAAATAGCATAGCCTAACTTCCATTCAATAAATTTGCGAAGTTAATTTCTTTAGCGGTAATCGGATCTGAAAGAGGTTATAAATTTCAAAATATATTTTTTTCTGAGGGTGATAACAATGTCACGTTTTATTTCAGCCTCTGATGTCGGTACGCAGAGGGGCATACAAAATATTGCAATGAGAATATTGTTAAGCCATGGAGCCTAAAAAAATAATCCTATAGTTCGCTGGTCGCTATGTTTAAGACACAATTGTTAAACTTGTATTTATTGTAAGGCTGCGGAAATTAACGATTAATTGCTCGATTAATCGTTAAAATTTTATCGATTAAAATTATTTTAATCGATAAAATAGCGATTAAATTGAAGAGGTTGTTCTAAATAATTTTTCCAATTTATTTATAAATTATTAAAAAATTAATAATAGTTTGCTTTTTTTTACGTACAAACTTCTCCATTAAAAAAAAAAATTCTAAGTGTAAACTTTAAAATAAGCTCTTATAATATTTAAATTTAAAAAAAAAATGTTAAGTGCCTGTTTTTGTTAATTTTCACTTTAATGACGTTATATATTTTATTTTTAGCGCAGGGGCCGTCCATAAAGTACGTCACGCTCCAGAGGGGGGGGAGGTAAGAAAGTGTGAAAGTTTGTGATAGGGGGAGGGGGTATCCGCCCATGTGTGACGTCACGGTTTTTTTAATGTTAAATTTTAATTATTTCGTTAATAAAAAAGATATGTTTGTGCGAAAGTGTGACGTACTTTAGGGGGGGGGGGGCTGTCCGAAATTTGTGACAGTGTATGACATGGTGGAGGGAGATATTAAAAATTGTCATAAAATAGCGTGACGTACTTTATGGATGGATAGAGGTACAAACATATATAAAAGTATGCGTCACTTGTTCTAAAAATATAAAATAACGCATTAAGAAATAAAGTAATTAAATTAAACATTAATTCAATTACAAACAAATGTTCTGACCTTTAGTACAACAATGTCACCTACTGAAGCAATGTTTTTTAAAATATAATTTTGAATGTTATTTAATTATGGGATTTTATTTCCTCAGATATCAGCAATTGCTTTTAAACCCTGGGGATTTTAGTGGATGATCGTTTAAAATGGTATTACCAAATACATTTCAGTGTGTCCATTTTTCATTTAACACACGTGATTCATCACCAATTTAATTTTACGCTTTTTCGGAGGGTTCATTCCCCCACTAATTAGGAAGGTCTTAAATTCTACTGTTGCAAAGATATAATTTTTTTTTAAAAATGACAAATCGGAAAATAGAGTATTTACACTGTCTGCACGTGAAAATTTACTCAGTCAGCCACTCGAATCAGAAACACAAGACAAACTTTCGGTCGCGGACATAAAGACAAAAACACCTTTCTTATTCCATATGCCAGAACAAACACATACAAGTTTTCTTTTTTTCCGTCCGGTATTCGGACGTGGAATGGGTTGCCTGAAGAAACCAGGAAAGCCAACACTTTATCATCTTTTAAAACTCTAGTAAGAATACAGGACTATACACAAACCATTGAAATACGTAGGACGCAATAATCTTCTGTACAGAAGGAGCGTCTGTAATATATAAGATAAGATGAAGCAAATCTCCGATTGTTCTTGCGGGCCACAAAAAGCTGTGATGGGACACACTTTTCCCACCACTGCATAACATGAGTTACTCGGTGATTTTCATAGAAACCTAAAACATTGTAAATCCACTGCAAATTTAAAAAATAAACAAAAATTAAATTTTTAAAATATAAATGTCATCTAGTTATTAATATTATTTAATAATTCCAACATAACTATTGTTGCTTATATAAAAATTAACTATCTTTGATTCTTTAATTTAATATTGTGTAATAAAAGTAAAAGTATGAGCATAGTTTTATATATAATACTAATACTAATTAATAATTATAGTAGTAGTAGTAGTAGTAGTAGTAGTAGTAGTAGTAGTAGTAGCCATGCCATATATCAAGCCAACCATTTTAAGTGTCTATTCCTCAAAATAAATTTAAGGAATAACTTTTTGTAAAGCAATTTATAGTATTTATATTATAATTTTAATAATATTAACCCAGCATAATATGAAATGAATCTCAGAAATTTTATTTTAATCCATTGTTCATAGAATAAATAGCATTTAATTTTAAAATACGGTTACGTTTTGATAGTTTTGGTTTTTTTGTATAGCTCTCATATTTTAGAAATTAAATAGGGAGCCCTAATTTCCCATGGTGCTAAAGTGTTTCCTAAATTCCTGTTAAATATTGTTGACATCGGCAACCAAGTCAAATCCCTGTGTATCTTCGTAATTCTTATCTTCACCGAAAAGAGAGGCGAAAAGAACCGTTATTAAAATGTACATGCAAAAAATAATCTTCTAATTCCTTTTTAATTAAAAATGATATATATATATGTTTATGCCTTTAAATCTTTGGCTTCGGCTCAACTCTCAAAACTGAACTAAACTAAACTTTAAGTTTAAGACTAAATAATAAATATTTAAATATAATATACTATATGACTATATTAAAAATAGTAATATAGTAAATAAATTAAATAATAAATACTAATTTAAAAAATCTGACCTGCCCAATTTTTAAGTTCCAGTTGAGTTTTAATGACGATTATTGAAGTTTGAAGCGGTATTGCCAACAATACATTTTCAATAATATATTTTTATGAAACTGAAAAACATTCAAAAGGCTGTTAAAATATCTAACTTACGGATAGTCCAATTCCAATTAATTGAATTATAATTAATTAAATTAATTAGGACCTAATTTAGTTTTAGGTACTTTGATTGAATCTTTGAATGACAGAAAATGTAAATATTGTCAAAAAATTTATCATTTTTATAGGTAAGTCAAGACCAATGTTCCCTTTAAGCTGCGCGGCTGTGCAGATATCTGACTTGACACTGCACAGCCCTTTTGAAATACTGCACAGCAAATTTTGTAAAATATTGCACAAGAAATTGATGCATAGGAACTTAGCACATGAGTTAATAGTTAATTTACTTTGCACTCTGACAAATAAACCTTAAAGTGCTCATTGTTTAAGAAGACCTTTTCAAAAACATATGTTAATAATGTTTTGACTCTATTATTTTGAGAAGTGGAGTTTAAATTATTTCTAAATTGTTTTGTGTGCCCCTATTGAAATCTAATCTATATAATCTACTCCAAACTTATGAACTTAATTTAAAAATTCTGTACTCTTTCCTTCACAATTTAAGCTATTTGTTTATTTTTAGAGATATGGGTATCTATTTTCAGGAGACATTGAAATCTTATTTGAAAAAAAAAATGAACAAGAAATCTTTAACTCTTAAAGTCGCAAAGCGTCGTAATGCGTCTCTTCCCGCTATCCCTAAAGCGTCGTAATGCGTCCCTAGATACAAATCTCGTTAGAAATGAGATCTCGGAAAGTAAAAACTCTTCAATGCTTGAAAAATTGCGCAAAAATAAAAAAAAATATTTTTTTTTTTAAATTAAAAAATTTAATTTTCATTCTCTTTACAAAAATATTGCATGCTTATTAAATTTTATTTAAATATAAGTAAACTTAAATCAATAACTTTACATATGAATTGTAAAAATAAATCCTTTCACAAAAAAAAAGTGAGTGAATACAAGTGCTATAAATCATTTAAAAAAATTCTTTGCACCCACTAATTATTAGCATTTAAATATAAATTCAATGAAAAATATGAGAATATCATTCAATATCTGATTACCAGATGATTAGAGTATTCTGTATGTTATATTATTGGTATTTAAATTGTGTATGTGAATGTCACAATATCACCTCCATGAGTTAAATGAGTAAAAGTTTTGTCTTCTCTGACAATTTGCAACTGAAGAAATTCCTAGCTCTACAATGGAATATTTTCTCTGTGAATAGTACTCACATATGCTTTAAATGATTCTAAATGACAACTTACATTTACATAACAGCAATTTTTAAAATGTTTTTAAGTTATAATTTTATTAAGATATATCTGCTTTGTTTAATTAATTTTTTGTCAGATGTCTATGTCCATATATTAGGAAAAATACAAAGATTGTTATTCTAGAATGATTAGACTTTTTTACCCAACCCTACCTACAGCTAAAACCAGTAAATTATTTTCAAAAAAATAAATTGATTACTGTTTTAAAGTGAATTAAGAGCAGCCTAAGGTTAAGAGCTTTAACCCTAAAGTCCATCAGAAATAATAATTAAGCATTTATATTTACAGACCGACTAATGAAATAAATACCTTGCCCCTCAAACACATAATTTGTGTCAAAATGGTAGGCTAGTTAACAAGGAAATGTACCCTCTATATCACTGATGACAAAGTACACAAATATCCACTAATTGTGATGTAAACTCCAGAACTAGTCATGATTCATTTTACATATGCCAAAAAACAAAAACAGTAATGGTCATTTTTTTTTCAAAATGTGCTAAACAATAAGTGAATTGAAGTACCTACTTCAATATTTTTTACATTGACAATGACATGTTCATGGACGCATAGTAAACGAGGTCTTGTATATTGAGAAGTTTTCCGAAATATAAATTTATTTGGTCACTATACATCCTGAATATGGAATAAATATTGTAATTTTATCCTTTTTCCATTGTCAGGGAATTACATGAATGGTACAGGGGGAGTAATCAATAATTATTTTTATAATGTTGATCTTTGCTTCTATTTGAAAAATATAAATTAACTATTACTTTTTGGCCCTTCCATTTTTAATAAATAAATTAATTTATAAAAATAAATATTAACCTTAGTCTTGAGTATTAACAGAAGCTATGCCTTTACTTTTTAAGTTTAATTGTATTATTTTATTTGCACACACTCTATTATTTAAGGGTTAACTAATTTAGTCAATAAAAATAATTACATACAAATTTATGACTCCACCATGTATTTTAGTACTGTATTGATTTAATTTAATTTTAGGTTACAATTTTTAAACATAACATTAGCCTGTAATAATAGTTGCAACTTAACTTATTTTGTATAGGAGTCATCGACCTCCAACAAGTAGCAATCGTCCCACAACTAGTAGGCCAATTGGCACAGGTACAAGAATTTTTATAACTAAATGTATAATATTTTAAACTTTAAAAATAAATTTAACCAGAAGATGGCATGTGCTCTCAATCGTCCTACATTTGTTTGCTTTCTAAAAATAAAATAATTTTTCTATTATTCTGACTCTTAATCATATTAAAAAAATTTTATCTGTAAGGTTATTTTTTATATTTAAAAAATGGGATGTCTTCACACAAAGACATTATCCTTTCGGTATGAAAATAATTTTTAAAATTATTTTTGGCCCCTAACTAACTGAATCACTTGTGTATATACTTACATTAATATGAATTAATATCTTTTTAAAGCCATGGGTCGACAACCAGGAACTGCAACAAGGTTAACCACAGCAATGGTAATCAGCATTGTTTAAAACAAATAATAATTTTTCTAAAGGCATTATAATATTTGTTTCAAATTTTAATTATTATGTAAGCTTCTTAATAGAAGAAGGTAATGACATAGATTTTAAAATTTTAAGTGTCAATTTTAATTAGACATTTTAAAATTCTGGTTTATTGTTGAAATTTTAATTACATTAATACAGAACCCACCTACGGCACGACCTGGCAGCAGAGGGGGGCAAGTTGTGGGAGGTATTGGTGAGTAAAAGAAACTTTTGATCTCTTTCTTAAACTAAAATTCAATTCTGGTAAAAGATATATAAATATTGCTTAAATAAATTTAAATTAATCTTTCTTCGATTATCTTTATTATTAAATTGTTATATATTTCTATTTATTAATATAAATACTGATCAGAATGATGTTGTGTTTTTTCTCTCTCTAATTTTCATCCCATTTTACTTACTAGTTATTAGTATAATAAATTTTTGTTTCCAGCCTTGAATGCACAAGTTACTGTTGTGGACAGACCCACCACACAGCAGGGTCTAGGAGGCATGAAGACAGCGGCCAGAGGTTGGTTGGTGGTAGCATTGTGTCTTCAACCTAAAAGAGAAATACATTCAGGAAAATATTAAAGTTGCTTAACATATAGGCATGTTGACTGGCCTCCATCTGATAATTATTTTACAAACTAAATTATCTGTCTTATCTATACCGACGCTCCTTTTAAAGAGAAGATAATTGCATCCACAGACCATTCCTGTCTGTTGGCAAGAGTGGTGCAGTATTCACAGGCCACGCCTTTATTTTCCCTGGTGGTCTAAGTGGCAGCGAGCTGGACTGCCGAACCTTGGCAAGAACTCGAGTCCTCGCGGTACTGGCAAGGCCCCCGAGGCATTGTGCTAGCCACACAATCCCCTGCTCATTAGTGGTGGCTTAATAAACTTGTGAACGCTACTTCACTTGGCCTAGAGTCCGCCGTGGACTGAAAAAGGAGGTTATTTAGTGTTAGGTGCCCATTCAGAGCTGGGTGGACTCAGTGATTGATGCCTTAGGCCCAGGGAACAAATCCTTGCCTTCACATGGATTTGAACCCGTGACCGCCGATACGCCAGGCAAGCGCGCATGCCACTCGACCACCGTGATTATAGCTGAAACTTTTCTTATTATAAGTCAATGTTTTTTTTATCCCCTGTTAAGGTGGTCGACAAGTTCAAGACAAGAGTTATTATTTGGGTCTTGTAAGGTGAGATTACATTACTTAATTATTGTACATAGAATGTTATTATGTGGGTCTTTTAAGGTTAGATTACATTACTTAATTATTGTACATAGAATGTTTTCCAAAAAGAAGATAATTTTTTCTTTTTTTTATGTCATGGCATTTTATTTCCTGTGTTTTATTTTGTCCATAATTTTTTAATTGGAGTCAGTTCATTGTTTGATAATTTAATGTTTCCTTCTTTCTTTTCAGGAGTAAAATAAATGAGCTGCATGCAGAGAATATGAAAATGAATAAAGAAATTGATAATGCCAGCGATGAGAACTCAAGTTTCCTTTCATATGAGAAAAGGTTTTTTTGTTTCAACTCTTGTTAAATTCTGATGTCTTATATTCATCAAGTTATGGATTTTCTCAGATAGCAGATGAGATTTAATTAAGAATGACACTCAAATTTAAAAATGTTTTATAAATCTTTTTGTGCTACCATTATATTAATAAATAATTATAATTAATTACCCCATGTTACTTCAGAGCTGAAACACTTGCATCCGAGATAAGAGACTTGCAAGGGGAATTAGGAGATTACAACACTGTAAGTCTCTTTCTTTCTTATTTTATATTGAGGGTGATTGTCATTTATTAGAAATTTAGAGATTGTTATTTTTAATTTTTATATTAAACATTGATTTTTTAAAAGATTGTTTTAGAAATTAATTAGAGAATAAATTTCATTTAATATTTAAAATCCTGCTTCAAAAGATTGAAACACATTAATTGATAACCTTAACACAAAGTATTTGTATCAACTAATTGAAGGAAAAAATCAAAATGTAATTAAAGTTCAGTATTTCACTATTTCAGCTTGTTGATAAATTGACAACTGATGAAGATATTCAAGATGTAGAGTTCGATTGTGACAATGTAAGTACCTAGCACAAAAATTCTTTGCCTACATAGGTTTAAAAAACTTCTGTCTACATGCTTGATAATTTTATTATTTGTAGTTGTTTTTTTTAATGCATCTTTAAAAACCCCCATGCTTCTATTCTCATGACTTAAACAAAAGTTCATGTTTTTTAACAACCTTGTCTGATTTTTTAAAAATAAATTATACTTTCTCTCTTGACTAGTTAAAAGCAGAAAATGATAAAAATGCGAAAAGAATGGAAGATGGATTTGAAGTTAAGAAGCAGTGAGTACAAGCAACCAGCACCTTTTAATAATAGTTAAGTTACACATAACATAAGTCGTGAATAAATTACCTAAGCATATAAATGTTATTGCAGGCTTGTAACACAATGAAGCTTATGGAGATGAACTTTTTTGAAAAGTATTTTGTTTTTAAAGATCATTTTACCTAGTTATATTATATATATTTTTGCCAGACGAGAAGATCAGATCCAAATGCTGGAGACAGAGTTAGACCAAGAGAAGAGAATGGCAGACAATCTGGTCAATGATATGGTCAGTTGGAAAAATATTTATTTTATTTATTAACTGACATGCTTCCATGTTAAATTGATTTATAATACAAATACATTAACGTTTAAAGCCACATAAGGTTTTTGTTAAACTTTCGCCTCATTCCTGTAAGGATTTCCGGAATTGTGATCAACTGGTTATAAAATTTTAAAAATTGCTTAAAATTTATTTATATTATTATTGTCATACTGATTACATCTTTTAGGATAAGAATGGTTATTTTACATATCTAAATGATCGTCTTGAGCGTAATACTAATTTTACCTGTAGTTTAGTGCTATTATTTTTATAATAAAGTATAGCAAAATCGCATCTTCAAAAAAAAAACAACCTTAAAAACTACCGAAAAACTTTGCGAATCGAGCGATAACACTAGCGATAGAAACAGCAGCCATTGCCGAAGGCGAATACACCTTTTTCACGCACTAAAGAGTTTTTATTTTCTGTAATATCGTTTCTAAAGAGAGTTCTATTGAGGCGCTCTATATAATGCTTTGGCATTAGCGACTAGGCGCACATTAAAGCACTTTGTCAATTTAAACGTTAACAATTAGTGTAATGAAAACAATAAATTTGAGCTTTATTTTTAAACTAACTCAAGAGTAAATGTTTCAGCTAATTCCTTCATCAGTACAATAAACATAAAATACGTACTTACATAAATAATAAAATAATATTCAAATTCTCAAAACATACTATACCCTAATATGGTCAAACCAATTCATTCCCTAATATGGTCAAACCAATTCATTCCCTAATATGGTCAAACCAATTCATTCCCTAATATGGTCAAACCAATTCTTACCCTAATATGGTCAAACCAATTCTTACCCTAATATGGTCAAACCAATTCATTCCCTAATATGGTCAAACCAATTCATTCCCTAATATGGTCAAACCAATTCATTCCCTAATATGGTCAAACCAATTCATTCCCTAATAAGGTCAAACCAATTCATTCCCTAATATGGTCAAACTAATTCATTCCCTAATATGGTCAAACCAATTCATTCCCTAATATGGTCAAACCAATTCATTCCCTAATATGGTCAAACCAATTCATTCCCTAATATGGTCAAACCAATTCATACCCTAATATGATCAAACCAATTCATACCCTAATATGATCAAACCAATTCATACCCTACCCTAATATGGTCAAACCAATTCCATCCAACTCGTCAAGTTTCTATTCAAGTGGTCAGGTTCCACCAATATTCATGATAACATGACTCTGACAGGAAGCCAGTGACAGACAAAGGTACATGCAGCTCAAACACTTGAATGAGCATTTGTTGAAACAGTTGGAGAATGGTCAGCAGGAGCTGGACATGCTGAACTCAAAGATGGAAAACTTACAAGAGGTGAGTTGTGTTGTATAGGCAAGAGGTGAGTTGTGTTGTGTTAAACAAGAGGTGAGTTGTGTTGTATAGGCAAGAGGTGAGTTGTGTTGTATAGACAAGAGGTGAGTTGTGTTGTATAGGCAAGAGGTGAGTCGTGTTGTATAGACAAGAGGTGAGTTGTGTTGTGTTAAACAAGAGGTGAGTTGTGTTGTATAAACAAGAGGTGAGTTGTGTTGTATAGACAAGAGGTGAGTTGTGTTGTATAGGCAAGAGGTGAGTTGTGTTGTATAGACAAGAGGTGAGTTGTGTTGTATAGACAAGAGGTGAGTTGTGTTGTGTTAAACAAGAGGTGAGTTGTGTTGTGTTAAACAAGAGGTGAGTCGTGTTGTATAGACAAGAGGTGAGTCGTGTTGTATAGACAAGAGGTGAGTTGTGTTGTGTTAAACAAGAGGTGAGTTGTGTTGTGTTAAACAAGAGGTGAGTTGTGTTGTATAGACAAGAGGTGAGTTGTGTTGTATAGACAAGAGGTGAGTCATGTTGTATAGACAAGAGGTGAGTTGTGTTGTGTTAAACAAGAGGTGAGTTGTGTTGTATAGACAAGAGGTGAGTCGTGTTTTATAGGCAAGAGGCGAGTTGTGTTTTATAGGCAAGAGGCGAGTCGTGTTTTATAGGCAAGAGGTGAGTTGTGTTTTATAGGCAAGAGGTGAGTTGTGTTGTATAGACAAGAGGCGCGTCGTGTTTTATAGTTCAGATGATCAGAAGAAACCTTACAATACTTATAATAGTTCAAATTTAACTTACTGTCGATTAAACTAATTTTAATTGATAACGTTGAATAATGTATTGATACTTGTATAGTATTTACAAAAAGTTATAATTATATGAGTTGTCTGTCCTGGATTTTTAAAAAAATGTCTTTATAACTAGAATTTCTTGTTGAAAATTCTGTAAAACAAAAATATATAATTCAACTGTTTTTAAACAAGTATTTAATTAATTTCTCACAGGAACTTTCTTTATCCCAAATCAAACAAGAAGCAGGTCAGTAGAATCCACACATATTTAAATATTTACATACCACACTTCATTTAGGTAGATGGAGTATAAATATTAAATCAAAATTCATATTAATGGCTTTTCAAGTAATGCAATTTCAATTTTTACTCCATGGAACTAAATTTAACCTTATCTTTTTGTAATGTGCTTTGCATGATTACACATGGGTAGCTGCAGAAGATGTTTTCAAATCTCAGCTGTAATAATGATGTGTTTATGGCTGTCTTAGTTCGGCTCTATGATCAAATTCATGAGCTGGAGGTGAAGAGAGACGCCTTGATAGAGGAAGCCAAGACAAGGGGCTCTCCAGCTGAGGAGAGAGAGAAGCTACTAAAACAGGTCAAAGAGGATAACCAAGAAATTGCCAGCATGGAGAGACAGTAAGTCATCTGATAGATCAATGGCACTCTTGTTTGTATGGAGAGACAGTAAGTCATCTGATAGATCAATGGCACTCTTGTTTGTATGGAGAGACAGTAAGTCATCTGATAGATCAATGGTAATCTTGTTTGTATGGAGAGACAGTAAGTCATCTGATAGATCAATG
>MUZC01000234.1:319200-343681 GCA_002072015.1 Radix auricularia | reverse complement strand
ACTCTTGTTTGTATGGAGAGACAGTAAGTCATCTGATAGATCAATGACACTCTTGTTTGTGTGGATAGACAGTAAGTCATCTGATAGATCAATGGTACTCTTGTTTGTATGGAGAGACAGATAGTCATCTGATAGATCAATGGTACTCTTGTTTGTATGGAGAGACAGTAAGTCATCTGATAGATCAATGGCACTCTTGTTTGTTGTGATTTGTGTTTTGATTTATTCATTAATTCTAGTCAGTATAAAATTAATTCATTCATTGGTTAGCTTAGTGATGAAAGTTTTGAATAAGTCCGGTTGAAATAAATAAGTTTCCTGTCTACAGAACTAGAGAAATTCAAGAGAAAATCGACCAGATGCAGGAAGATATCCAACAGTTGGACCAAGACATAGAAGAGAATCAAGGTAAATGTTCATATCCAACAGTTGGACCAAGACATAGAGGAGAATCAAGGTAAATGTTCATATCCAACAGTTGGACCAAGACATAGAGGAGAATCAAGGTAAATGTTCATATCCAACAGTTGGACCAAGACATAGAAGAGAATCAAGGTAAATGTTCAACAAGAAATGTACTCAAATAGTAAACATTTTAGTGGAAAGCTGGGTACTTTGAATGAATTTTTTGTCCGTGCTTGACTTTATTTTATTGTTTGTTAAACAGGTGAAAGGAATCAAAAGTATAAGGAGTTAAAAAAGAGAGAGGAAAGTATGGATGGTAAGTAGACAACACACAACACAACACTACACTAATACTAGTTGTCTGTTTGTTAACAACATTTTTCTCCACGTTTTTTATGATGACAGAAAAGAAACTTTGATAATTTTAACCTATTTATTTATGTACAGAAAATTTATATTTTAATTCCTAACTGATTCTCCATAATACTGCACGAAATAAAATAAAAAGTAAGAGGAATACCCATATGAAATCAATTTTAGAAGCTGTAACAGTGTACGAAAATGTGTTATTTTTTCCAATGAAGAAGACTAGAGAAATACTCATTCGCTTGTTTTTAGTTTGCAATCACTTAAGAAAAATTATTTGAAGTGATAAATTAAATAATTCAGCTAACTTTAATTGAAGCATATACATTAGGTAATTGTTATTTATTTATTTTTATTTTGAATTTCAGAATTTTTAAACACATTTGAAGGAAATAAATCTGATGAGATTGTAAGTTGGATCAATTAGTAATACCTCTCAATAAGGCAGTTAATTTCCATTAGTTTTTCCCAAATCATAATTTAATTACAACTTTTTTCAAAACAAATTTACTGATGAATTAGTTTTTTAAATTTTTTAAAGATTTCTGGTCTTTTTTTTTCTTAACAGAGAAAAATCTCTCAAATGGAGCAAGGCATCGTGTCCTTGTTGGAAAACATGAGCAGGGTGAGTGGTCAGGCTTCACTACAACTTTATACATTAGTCAATACACAACAAATAATTGCTTACTGGGTTAATGATTTATGAATTCCCATATAACTGATTCACTCTCTGTCTAATTTACTATAAGCCCTCTTTTTGCAAAATAAAAATTTGTTGTTCCTACATGGCTGGTAAATATTGGATCAAAAAATTCCAGAACATGGGCAGATTCACTCACCTGCCAACACCTAAAGAACTCATGTCCATGAAGGCTGACCTCCAGTTTAAGGAAGACGAACGACAGAAATCAGAAAGGACAACTCTTGGCCTGGCCTCAGGTAATCATTCTTGAAATTGGCTTTTTAAATTAGCAGTGGCTTTTATTGACTTGCTCAGGGATTTATTTATTTTCAGCTTGATTCTGTTCAAAAAAAAAAGTTTGTGTGTACTGTTTTTATGTTCCTCCACATAGAACGTGAAAAACTCCAACTAGATCTTCAGAAGATGGAACAGTTTGAAGAGAAGATCAATGAGGAATTAGTGGTACTGAAAGAAAAAGTTGTGCAAATGGAGAAGGAATTGGATGTTTACTCGGATCTGGATAAGTTAAAATCTGAATCTGAAGCGAAGAAGCAGGTCAGTGTTATGTTTATAAATTTTTAGTGACAAAAATTTCCCTTAGGATCTAATTGTCAATGTATTGATTTCATTTAGACAATTAACGGCATTATTCAAGAAGCCAAAAGGGAATGAAATCCTTTATTTTTTCCTCTCTACAGAAACTGATGGAGGATAGGATTATCCTCCAGAAAAGACGAGACAATTTCAAGAAAATGATCCAAGCCTTGACCGTCAGATACGAGGGCCTGAAGGCTCAGCTCAATGAAAATGAAACATATTCCCAGGTGCCAACATAGAAATAATTCTATTGAATGTGATGTCTCTAAATATGAATAAATTAACGTATAATCAATAAATAGCTTTTTTTAAAATTACATTGAGGTCAAAATCTATTATAAAATTTTTACAGCTGAACCTGTAAATGAAGATTTTAAAATCTTTGACTCTAACTCTAACATGAACTTTACGATGGCAATTATTTTGGTCAATGATGTCATTGTCAAATATTTTATTTATTTTCCCGTAAAATGAGAGGATTTCAGAAATATTTCAATACTTTTTATTTCACAGCTGATGAACCTGGAAAAGAAATGGCAGCACCATGAACAGAACAACTTCTCTATGAAAGAATGTATCCTTAAATTGACACAATGAGTTTTTAAAAAAAATACCTTGGTGAAATTATCTCTTGATACTTTGTAATAGCATCTTTTAAATGTAGGATGCATGATTCACTTAATCCTGAACTGAATGGCTGTTTTATCACCTCTTCTGGTTTCAAATCTCACTAAATAACAGGTTTTTAAAACATTTCATTCATATATTTTCTGAATGAAAATAGCTTCTAGTATCTCAAATAATTTTATGATAGTTTGAACAAGTTATGGAATGTTGGGATGGGTGGGGCAGTAACATTTTAATTGCTCTCTGTGAACAATTATTGTTTGTATTATTAAAAACCTTGTGCAATTTTCCAGCAGGAAATGTATATATAAAATATCTGTAAGGGTCTTTGAATTCATTTGACATTTAGTCATTTTTCCATTGGCATATGATAGTGTAAAAAAATAGAAGCCTCACAGAATAAAATAGTCTTTACAATTTTTCATTATTTTTAAAAACTTTTACAATTGCTAGTCGATCCTTAACCTCATCCAAGTTATTTCCCAGCGCACTATGGATTGTGACTTTGGAAAGATAAGCAAACAAGTTTATCGTGCCATGGATGACTTTAACTCAATTCTTCAGAACCATTTAGCCAGTCGAAAGACTTATTAATTAAATCTCCTTAGAAGTTGTTTGGTAATTTGTATAAAGGTAATACCACGTTAAGTAAATAAAATTGCAACAAACTGTTTTAAAAATGTGACAACAAGACCTTTGAAGAAAAAAAATAAACATATATTTTAGTAAATATCAATAAATCCAATGTTTTTACACTATATATGAAAAGGAAATTTTCATATAATTGAAAAAACATTATTACACTATCATTAAACTAAAATGTTACATTTGCATACTTTTTTTAAAGGAAAGAAAAATTTAAGCATTACTTTTAGCTTTCTTAAATTTTAAAAACTAGTGTTAGGATGGAACTAGTTAGTGCAGGACATTATTAGATGTTTTAGTAAAAAAGTTTTTTTCAACTTAAAAAATCATTTTGTCATAACTTTAAAAAAATTCATGATATATTTCAAGCTGTATGAGGGATATTAAAAGCCAATTTCAAGTGTGTAGTAATTAAATATTTGAGCTGTGCTCAGAGACAAAACAAAGTTTTAATGTGGTAAATTTTAAGTGTGTTTTCTATGCACAGGTTTTGAGAGTATCAAACAAATTTTTATTTTTCTTAAATATGATTACACCTATTACCATTTAAATATGTAAACAAATTTTCATACAATATTTAATTTAATAGATTAATTTATATAAAGGTGGAACAGTTTCTTTTAAAGGAAACCTTAGATAAAATTAAAATGTAAAATCAGATTCTTAAACAGGAAAAATTAAAGGAAAGGCTAATAAATCATTTTAAATAAACCGCCCTTAAAATCTGTGATATGACAATCGTAATTGAAATAAAATTCTAATATTTTTGAGTCTGTTTTGGTTATGTTTTATAATTTTAATAAAACAACTGAACAATCATACTTGTTATTGAATTGTTTCTGTTTATTTTTGCTTTTCTTTTATAAATTTATGATAAAAATACAGATGATCTTTTTACTATCATGAATTGGAATGGCTTAAACATATATTAAATGAATTAATGCGCTCTCATAAAAAACAGGGCATCACATAAACAAATGCAATAAGTTTCAAAATTAACTTATAATATATTTGAATCTTTATAAAGACAACAACATTTTTCAAATTTCTAAGCGCTTGTACCATATTATCAGTTAAATATCTCTCTCTATATATATATAATTCACCAGAGATTAGGACAAACATAAGAAGAGGGCCAATAAGCATGACAAATGACCCTTGCTAGGGTCGACCAATCACAGGTTATGGTTCCCAGCAAGGGTGGGGGGGGCAGGTAACATCAACCACATTGTGTATGTCTCAAGACCAACAATGCATCGGCCCAACAACGTTCACATGTTGTTTTTATTTCTTCGAGCTGCTGTACGAATCCATTCTTCCCCCCCCCTCCTGTTATTTGCACTATCTAAGAGCAAGTCCGCTTGTTATGCTATGCTGCAAGTTTTATCTAGTAATTAATATTTCAAAATAAAAATTTCTGCATATAAAAAACATTACAATACAAGCACTAAATTCACAAATATTTTTTTTTTAAATACTGATACAAAAATATTTTTGTAAAAATCTGAATGAATTGTTGAAATGATTTCTTAACTCATTAATATGCAAATTTTAAAATACAACTTGAATTTTAAAAATTAAAGATTTAAATACTGCATAATTTCCTTACTTTAAATTAAAAATGTCATGTTTTTTAAAAACATAATTTTGCGAAAATGTATTTTACAGTGCCTTAAAATTTTTCAAAAATAATCTATCATAAAAAAAATAGTTTTTTTTAATGACACCTTTCTTCTTCAATCAATTTCTTTTGTAGTCAAGATATATTGCTAGTAGATGATTAATATGTACAACGGCGTAATGAGTGAGCCTGACTAAACATAATACAACAACCAACATTTCGGCAAAGGGCCTTCCTCAACAAACAAATAGTACACAAATAAAACTTAGCTGCAGTGAAGTCCAGAGAGTTAATGAGAGCATTCCAAGCTATATTGCTGTTGACTATCAAATTATTTTTTTTAAATTATGAATTATGAAAATTTTGGATTTTAACACAAACCTAAGTATTTATATCTAAATACTGAACCATTATACACAAATTAACTCAACATATAAATAAAATTAATTTATTACTGTGTTTGATTTTCAAAGATAAGCCAATTGGCTAAAGTCCAAGTGAATTCAAATTAAAGGAAACAATTTTTTTAAATATCACATTTTATCATTATTTATCCCAATGAGAATGTGTGCAACTTGCAGCTCTCCAGTTAATCAGGAAGTGGGTAAGTCACGAAAGTATATGCGGACAGACATTAAGTCAATAGTATGTTTCTTATATCATAATTAAATGATAAACAAAATTAGCTTTTAAAACTAAATTAATTTTAGCAAGTACTGAAAAACAGTATTAATATTTCTGTTTAAGTTTAACTTAAGGTTGCACTGCATACATAATTGATCAACTTTGACAAAGAAGCAAAAAAAATAATAAAATCACCAGATAGTTTTTATCATGTTAATATTTTAAGCATTGTGACAAAAAGTTCCTTCTGTTTAATTCATGATGGTCAGGATCCCTTGAAATCTTTTGAAATGGTTAATTTAGTATCCAAGATCTCTTAACCACTGGAGACCGTCTTCTGTTTTACCTTATATAAATAAAAACATTAAATCAGTAAATTAAATTTTTGTTTCAATTTTTAAAAATAATTTTTCATTTATTATAGCTTTGCACATTTGTAATACAGTTGAACCCAGTTGTCTCAATCAACGTTGGTTGACTTGCCAATGCTATGAAGTAGAACTGCTAAAGTCTCTATTTGTCTTAGCAATTTCTCATTGGTTATGTTGATTCTTCTATGTGACCAGACCTTAATATCTCGAGCACAAAAGAGCACTGAATTAGCAACTTATCATAAGTTATCTAAATCCCAGGGCCATTTGCCAGTTTTTGAAAATGTTTATTATTTATGCCACTTCTAGGATTGCTCATTAATAATAATAATAATAATAATAAAATGATGATTTATATAGCGCTGTATCCCAGCAAGGAGCCAGGCTCACAGCGCTTTACATGGAAACAAAAATACATATATAAATAAAAAGAAACATTCATAGCATATTAACTACATAAATAACAATACGGTATACTCAATACATCATTATTGAGAAACAAGTTAACTATTCTAAAAAGGAAAGAACATCTGTTAGCAGTAGTGAGGTATTTTTTCTTAAGTTCTCAGAACTCACAAAGGGACTGTAACAAATTGGGTCAAGCTGCCCCACGCACATCATTTACATAAACAAGTTTCAAACAATTGCTAATATATTGCTGCCTTATTGGTTTTCTTTTATCTCAAAACATTTTGGCTAACCTCTAGGCCGGTTACATAACTATGTTCAACTGTATCATTTTATTAAGGTTGTTAAGACCGCTCGTTTTTGAGGACCGACTAACCGTTCAAAAAAAGACCGGTTAACCGCTCGTCCTTATATCCCTAATGTTTTGAGACCCATTTGAGAACTAACAAGAGAATGTTGTCGCCTGGCATCGTCTGATGGCATCAAAGCCCGCTTCCCCCCGCTTGCGTTCAGCTCTTTCCGCATGCCCCTCAATTCAAAGCATTTTTTTTTAATCCAAAAAATTAACTAAACAGTGATGGTTAATTGTCTTTTTAATATTTTATTTTGGGTACTCGTAGTTCACCGGTCTAAATAAGAGGACAGGTTCAATAGTTCGTTAAAGTTAGCAAGGTTTTTTCATTAGTTTCAAAAAACCAACGCCTCGCCCCGTCCTTTGTGACGTCATGTTTACCTCTCTTGTGTGTGATGCCGATCAACTCGCATATTAAAATTAATAATATAATAAAATTATAAAGCTACGATAGAATGGAATTTATTTTAAAAAACATTATTTTTCGATCGTCAACTCGCCAGAATAATTGAATTTTGCGACGCACATGTTCCCCCTCCCCGTTTTTTTCTGTTCAAATAGGGTTTGAGCTACACTCGGCGTACTATTACTAGTATTAATGTGGTAATCAAATGCCTTTGACTAGCAGGAAAACTGTCACTAAAAGACCGAACTCGAATTTGTGGGCCGATTAATCGCCCGGTATCTTTGCTACGTCTTTCAAATACCTCTCGTAATATAGGTACATGTACTTCACTAAGCGGCGTGCGCCGATAAGTTTTTGAATGCCTGAACTGAAACAGACTATAAACCGGTGATCAGAAAATGCGGATAGGTCACGGGGTCATATGCTCTTATAGCTTTCTTTGTCTTTATAAGAAACAGACTATAATTAATATAAATAGAAACAGCCTCGGCCTTGACCGTTGTTGACATCTAACGCGCACTGTGTTAGTCTAGTACAGTCACCGCAACAAAGCGAGAGGGAAAGGCGTTACCGCTTGTGTTGTTTTTTTTCACTACATTATCGCTAGGTTTGTTGTTGTTTTCTTTTGGGTTAGGCGGTCCTACGGTCATAAATAAAGATGACCGGCCGCTTAGTGAAGTACATGTACCTATATTACGAGAGGTATTTGAAAGACGTAGCAAAGATATCGGGCGATTAATCGGCTGGATCTTGGTATCGCTTTAACTCACCGCGACAAAGCGAGAGGGAGAGACGAGGCGCGTTACCGCTTGTGTTGTTTTTTTCACTAGTTATTTTCACTGCGTTAACGCTAGTTTTTGTTAGTTTGTTGTTGTTGTTTTCTTTTGGGTTACACGGTCCTACGGTCCCGAATAAAGATGACCGGTCCTGGTCTGAGGACCGGTTAACCGAATAACCGGTTAACCGTTAACAACCTTACATTTTATACATATCAATATGCATTAAAGTTTGAAGAGAAAATTAAGTCTACCTCAGATGTTACAAATGTTCCATGAGGCTAGCTAAGACAAAGGAGAAAATGATTCTATCTGAAATTTTTACACATGATATTTTAGGTAAATGAGAACATGATGTGACAGGAACACAGTTAGTTGGTACCTATGAAAAACCATGAAGTTTAGGCCAATGGTCACAGAAATCAGTGACAAGAAATAACAATGCAATTTATGCTTGAGTGCAATGGGGAACTTCCTGTTAAGACCAGGCACATGCTCCATAGTTGACCTGTAGGTTCAGGCTGTTAAAAGCAGTGAATACCTTGAACCACAGATAATTAAAGCAGTAGCCTGTGTTTTGCCTTCATTATTAGACATACAACAACAAAGAATGCTGCTCTACCAGAAATTAAGCCTGTCTCCATCTGATTAGTAACCCAACATCTTGCTAGATGACATAGGACTCACATATTGAGATGGCAAATTTTTAAACAAGTGAACCCAATAAAAAATTATGTTTATCTTTAAACCTCCACGCATGAGCATTTTTGAGGACAAAGGTAGATAATTCAAGGATCAATGTATTACCTCTGGGTTTGTACTCAAGTCCAATAAACCCGTCATACCCCAGAGCTTCTAAGACTTTGAACACATATGGGAAGTTTATCTCCCCTTGGTCATCAGGTTCTCCCCTGTCAGGAACTTGTGCCAATTGTATATGACCTAAAACAGAATTAAGATTAAGACGATTTCAAAATTTCTTTTCAGCCATAAACTCCACATCTTAATATTTCATTTCAAAATTAGTTTGATAGTTTTGATTGTGCTTGTACCATGAATATATTTTACATATCCTACCTACAAATGGCAAAAATTCCTGTAAATTCTTTGTTAAATTTCCATCCATTATTTGCACATGAAAAATATCCTGTCAAACCAAGAAGAAAAAAGTTAGTTTCAAATCTAGCAACAAAAGTAGTACTCTAGTTTTATAAGCAAACATATCAGTGAGATAATGACATAATAAAAAATATAACATCAACAGAAATTTTAAAATTAAATCATTAAAAATATAAAAAAACGTACAAACTGAAGCTTAAGATTTGGATGGTTCAAAGTTTTTACAATCTCAAGACCTGAAGAGAAAAAAGTTAGGATAGCAGAGCTTGTTAGTTTTTTATTTAACACTGCTTAATTTTCTATACTTGAGAATGTAAAGCAGATAATCAAACTGAACTGATCATTTTTAAGATAAGTATATCATTTATTATACATTTCTTTAAGGCATTTAAAAAAAATTGACTACAGAAACAAAAAAATGCATGCTTTTTGGAAAACCAATTAAAACTAACCTTCATGTAGATTATGCAGAAAATAATCTGGTACAGAAATTCTGTTGTTAATTGGTTCTATTAATGCAAGAATTCCTTCCTTTTAAGTAAAAGAAATTCTTTATCAAATACTTTTAATACTATTTTTTAAATAATTTGAAAACAAATACTAATTATTAATCAGTTTGTTAAACTTCAGGCTGCTAATCCATGATTCAATGCGACTCAGAAAACATTAAACTTTTATTTTTCGGCAAATATAAAATACATATATTCTGAATTCTAATGAAATGTATTAAAAGTTATAATGATTGCTTAAATTGTTAATTTTTAAAAGACTGTAATGTTTACAAAGTTGATCAAACACTAACTTTATTAAGCCTATCAGCCGCATATTTTAAGTTCTCGATGTAAGTCTTTTTCATTTTTTCCCTTCCTGCCGAGTCAGTACCTTCTGGAATTCGGCCAGCCATTATGTGCATTCTGCAACATCAAGTTTATCCTAAATTATTCTTTTATTGTCCTGCATTTTAAAGTAAAACTATAAAAAAAAAATTCCTGGTAATATGTTATTATTTCTTATGTTGAAATTTAGTAAGTTAGTCTTGAGGTTTACAGCTCAAAATCACCTTTTGCAATTCAAAGCATTGGCATAAATAATAGATGTTTCAAGCCCTTCTCTAAATTCTTTGACTCTTTCAGTTTGTGCTGCAAGACCCAGGTCTCCAGCTTTTAAGTTTCCTGTGCAAAATGATATAATACTTTATCTAATATATAAAAATAAATTATTGAATTTTTATCAGATAAAGTAGGCCCTATTGTTAATTTATTAAAAATAAATTAAATTGGATGTTTATCTATGAGTATTAGGCATACTAAAATGGCTATACTATGGTCTATCATATGGTCTATGGTTATCTTGGTTGGTTTGGTACACTCCCGAGACTCTGACTCTATCTAGTCTAGAGTCTAGAGCCTTCAAAAACATGCAATAAAACATTTCTCTTTAAGCCTGCTGAAAAGTTAGAAATTGATTAGTCACCAGGGTATCCATTTAAGAGAACTTGCTCCAGCCCTGCACTTTCCCTGGCTGCTTTCAATTTCTCGATGGGTACATCATATGCAGAAGTAAATTCCACATATTTGAACTGAGCTTTTTTAGCTGCAGCATACCGTCCTTCCATAGTAGGTATTTCTTGAAACATCATAGAGATGTTTGCTGCAAATTTTAGAGGCATTGTATGTTTGTTCCTTATTGTGTTACACAAATGCAAGCATCTAAAAACTGTTTTGGTTTGTAGTAATAGGCCTATGTGTCGAGTTGGCATAACCATGACAAACGTGACATTTGAAGAAAAAAACAATAGCAAAACAGCAGCTGCAGCTGGGGTTAAAGGTTATGAGTATGAGATACCTCTTTTTATGTGAAAACTAAAAAAGCTTTGAAAATCTATTAGTACGTAATCATAATAAATAATAGGTGATATTGTTAAGCTTCTCCTTGTCACCTAAGTTGGATACACAGCAATTTAATGCGTCCTCCTACTCTTGTATTAATATTAATTTTAAAGAAATATGGATGATGTGTTTAATAAAAAAAATTTGCTGTATTACAAATAATGTTTATACAAAACGAAAACTCCACGCCAACATTCCTACTGCTACTTTTGGGCGTCTCGTGCGAAAATTTCACGTTAGGAGAAATGAAAACTGAAATTAAAAAATTTAGAAACAACAAAGCATCGGGGGAGGGGGCTGTCCATAAATGACGTCACGCAATTTTGGCCAATTTCCCCCTTCTCCATGGTCATAAAAACTTAGACCTCCCCTCCAATAGGGCGTCACAAAGCTTTGCGTGCCCCACCCCTTATTTTCTATTTGAAAATGAGCATGTTTTAAATAACATTTTTATCATTTAAGTATGTATGTATTCACTAAGGCTGCACTCTAGTATATAAACACGCCTAAAAGCCATTTAAAGGGTCATTAAATAAATTGTAAGCAATGAAATATTTAAGTTAAGTGGAACTTTTATTTAAAGTTGCTGTTTTCATGTGACGTCATATTTCTTTAACACCCACTCCCCGTTGTCACACATCGTCACAAATGTGTGCCCCCCCAAAAAAAATACCACCACTAGATGCGTGACGTCATTTATAGATGGCACCGAATACGAGATATCTGCAGAGAGCCTAAAGCGCTTAACGATAACATTTTACCACATTAACATTCGCTGAACATCTTTAACCAAGCTTGGCAATCTGAAACAGCTCATTAAAAATGGAAGGAACGAAACGATCTATAAACTACAGGAAAAAACGAAATTTGTCGGTCTGCAAAAATTGGCGTGTTAGCCTATCATCCTACTCTCTATTCCCGGAGAAAAAAAAGTAAAGCCTTCTCCTTGCAAGTAATCACCAGAATCCAAAGTCCCAAAGTCAGAAAAGAACACGCTTCCTTACAAACCTTCAGCAGAAATACAATGCAAGTTTTAATATGCTTCATCGACTTCGCACTCAAATGCGCAGGCACTCTCAAATCATATTCCATTCAAATTGGCCTACTAATCAATAACGAAAAAAAATTAAAAAATAAAGTCATCGACCTTATTTTAAAAAACAAATTAAAAAAAAAAACAAGAACATGTATAGCCATGACTGACATCAACGTCTTCAACAAAAATTCTAACATCTAGACCCCGAAGAAGCTCAGCAGGAACACCCAACTAAAGATCTACAACGCCTGCATAATTCCAGTCCTAACTTAAGGCTGTCAAAACTGGAAGGCTTCCAGACCAACATCTCAACGCTTTTGAAAACAAATACCCCCAAAGAATCTTAAAAAGACGACGGTCCAATTTTAAGACAACTGCAGAAGTAAGTGAATATTCTGCACAGGCATAAAAGAAAATTTCTCACATCGGCCATGAGCTTTCCACGGACAGCTTGAGGCTACCCTGACATCACATACCCTTACATGGCAACCAAAGGGCAAGAGGAAACCAGGTGGACCAAGAGAAACTTAACGAAGAACCATCAACAAAGAAAGTAAAGATCTAGGCCTTAACACATTCCAAGATCTGCACCAAGCTGCAACAAAGCGGTCGGACGGGGAAAAAAATATCCGTCCTAAGAGCCTTTTATGCCTGAAATGAAAATGAATGTAGTAAATACTTCACTTTTTTGCTTAAAATAATTCACCAATGCTCAATTGCGTAGTTGGTTATTTTCTATGCTCAAGAGACTGAGGGAACATACTTTATCTTGAGAAAATGATCTTTCTCCAGAGCAATTAGCAAACATCATATTAAGAAACAATTTCAAAATTTCTTCTACATCAGGAAATGCTGATTGTACACGATCGTTAAATATGACTCTATTCAGATCATGATGTTTCAGACTATCATGTTTCCACTGATCCATGGGCGTGGCTACGTTCTCATATGGATGAAATGCTTTAATTTTCCTTCAATTCAATTCCACATCTCCGGAATTTATTTGTCATATATCACTAACTGCTTCACAAATCTCATTTAATATGGCTTCTAATTTTGTTAAGAATGAAAACCTTATTACAGCATCATTGTATAGTGAGGCCCCATGTGCCATACTTGACTCTAATGAATACCTCTTCACATGTAAACATGCTTTGATGTTAAAATTGTATATTAGTTGAAGGTTCTCTAAAGCGTCATGCATATGCCAACATCTTCTTCGTCATCATGGCTATGCCTTCTTCTTCTGCTTTTCTTGTAATCAGCATCATCAATTTTTCCATAGCTTTTTAAAAAAAATTTGATCTAACATATCCCTCAAACATTTAACAATAACTGAAATTAAAGCATACAATTTCCTACATACATCTCCACTGAAAGATAAACCACGCTCTGCCACAGTAGGCTAATTATGACTGCCACAACTTTTGCAAGAACATTTTTCCAGTACTGCCGTTTTATTTACCTGATCTGATAGGCCTATTGTTGAGCCCTGTTTGCTAGTTTAATATATGATTACGAAGCGGCTCTTTGGTCCGCATAGTTTTTCATGACTTTGAACTCAATAGGTATTGCGCCAATCATAAAACATTTAATTGTATATGACAATTGCTCAATCAATTTTTTTGGGGCCCCGAGAAAGTGGAGTCCCTACGCTTATAGCATGTGTAGCTAATAGGTAAATCCAGCACTGCACTCTGGAGGCAAAGACGGTCATCATTGGGCGCGTTGAGGTGCAGCCGCAAGACAGGGCCTATTTATAGGCGAGAGATTATGCAGTTCAGCTCCTACCCAATGACCCCGCTGGGGATCAGATGCTGAGAGAAATAGCTCAGGGGCCGGGCATCTGGAGGCAAAGCCAGAGAAGTTTACCAGTGCATGCCGCGGCCGAGCAATAGAGACTCCTGTTTGGAAACTACCTCGTGTTATTCAGAACACGGCAAGGAGACGGTTGAGCACCTGATGACTGAGTGCCCGTCATCGGCCGGTTTTTCGGACGGATTGGTTCCGAAAATTGTGGAGTCTTGTCAGTAAAACTATGAACCGGGTCATGAGAGTTTGAATTAACTCGACGACAAAGGAAAATGTCACGTATTTATTTTTTTGTTATTAATAAATTTTATATAACTTCAAAAACATGTAAGTTTTTTAAAGCTACAATCTTATAGTAAAGGGACATATACGTCAGTGACAATGTATGTATTTTTAAAAATATCGTTTAACTTAAAAGAAAATAATAATTTATGCTTAAGTAGATCTAATTATCTAGAATCTAGACACATAAAATAATTATTTAACTATCAGATTGTTTACCCCCTTAGAAGTCTTTTAAAAATCATTTAGAATGTATGATGCACTCACAACTTTATTTTCATTCACCAAAGTTGAAAAGATTACAAATTGTTACTATATATATATAATGCAGTACTTTCCTTAGTAAAATCTAAATATATAATTCTCTTCATGATTCAACCATGCCATGCCGGACACCAAGCAAGCTGTCTAACCTCACGGAGCTGGCAAGAAAAGTAGTGTAGAGGGTTGGGGAGGGGGCTCATCGAGAGCAACAATGCGTTCAATTGAGGTCAGTTACTTTGTTCTTTCAGAACAGAATACCATGTTTTTCGTAGAATGTGGTTATTACATTCGCCCAACACCCGGAAGGTCGTAGGTTCAAGCCCTAGCGAAGGCATTACTTTTTTTAATTTTTAAAAATCTTTGAGCTTGTGCCCGTTCATTTCCCACTTTCTTTTCGAACATGACTTTGCAACACGGCTGTAAGCTTTGTTTCTCGACTTTGGTATAATAACTTCGTGCTCTCCGTTGTGCTCACAGTCGTTTGCCCAAACCCACCCCATTTGGACAACTGATTTTTCAGGAAGTCTTCACCCGTCACTAAATCATTAGCCGCGTATGCTACGACGAAGGTCGGCTAGTTAGTTAATCAACAGATCAAATCAATTACTTAAATTATTAAACAAGCACGAGAAATAAAAAAGAAACAAGATCATTGAGGACTTGTGTTATTATCAGTACTTTTAATTTTCTCTACGTACAAGTTGAGTGTATGCAGCTCTCTGACCTAGCAAGGAGCCTGACTAACTAGAAACAAACAGGAATGAACAGGCTAAATTCTAGATGTCATAAACACAGACTCTTCATAGGGAGCCACAGGACAAAAATTTATTAATCTGGTACCAGGATTTAAAAAAACACAAAAAAAAATAATAGTGACAAACACATGCACATTCAGACTTTTGATGCCACAACCAACTCAAAGGGAATGAAATACAACGGTGTGCAAGGTAATAATATTTTCCAACAAGGTTAATCTGTTATTACCTTATTTACTTAAAGTTAAAGCTAAATGATGGTTATGATGATTGAATTATGTGATAAAGTATCACAACATTTTCCTCATGATTTAGCATGTACCGTGTTATTTGTTTTCATTTAGATCAAGTTGAAACAGAACCTAATCCAATCCCATATTTTACTTAGTTTTAAAATTAGATCAAGTTGAAACAGAACCTAATCCAATCCCATATTTTACTTAGTTTTAAAAATAAATTTAAAAAAGAAATCATTATAACATCTTCCTAAAATAAAATATTGAGCTGACAATACAATCACATGAGTGGATTAGAATGAGGCTCTTGGGGAAATTAAAATGATCTTAAATTTTTTTCCGCCTGCTTATGCATTTTAAAAAAGTAATTTAATAACCAAAAACTTTAACTTTGTTTAACATGATAACAGATTTAGAATAATTGCTTCACATTGCACCAATAATCACATACACACCAGGGTAACAGTAACAGTACTTACAATGAACACAAACAAGTTCTCCATTCCATTATGTATGACAATCAGCTCAACAACAGACTTCTTGACTTGTATAAATATTAAACAAAGCAGATTTATTTTTTCAAAAATAAACCAATCCAAGTTTTCATCAGCATTGAAAAAAAAAAACCAGAAAAATAAATCTAAATTGTTAACTTTATCATTAATATATTTTAAACTAAAAAGTCTTTCATTTTTATTGTAACCATATGTTATTTCTGCAGTCTCAATTTTCTTGTTCTGCCCCATGATCAGATAGGAATTTTCCTTTTGATACTTAGAATTAAGTGTAATGTTCTAAACTTTAGCTGATGACGGCTTGCATTGTTTATCATATTGTACTTACAAGATCAAACATAACTATGACATTGTTTTTTGTTTTCAGCACTGGTAGCAATTATTTCAATGCACATAAAGTTACAGTTCTAAGTTATAATAGTAAATTCAATGAAAGTAAAATTGAAAACATACACAACACAATTGAATAAAATTCAACTGAAGAATTCCATAAAATAGAAAACATTTCAACTTGTTTGTCTCACAAAGAAAGACTGAATACAAATTTAAGTTGCCCAAGTTTAAATAATGGTAGCTCATTTAGTAATGCAATGGGTTAGGTTCAGCATGTGTTATGGGTAATTTTGAGTTTAATCTATACATATTTAGTTTCTGTGTAATCTTTTTTTTTTTATTTTAGGGGGAATGTCATTTGAGGAATGGAAATTGTCAATTAATAATAAGTTTAATTTACTAACAGGAAGTTTCAAACACCTTTAAGGTTATCCTTGTCAGGGAAAAAAACAAGTTAATAAATTAGAAAATTGTTGTGGAATGAAGTTGTAAAAGAAATGGGAAAATATACCATTCAAATAATGACACAAGGGAAAATGCTGAAATTGTTTAAATGTTGACATATGATTATGTATTGGACATAAAAGAAAAAACAAAAATATTCCAATTAAAAAATTCAAATAAAAAAAAAAAACAGCTTTACCTCCGTTAAAAAAATGGAGGAAGAATCAAAACACAAAAATAGCAACTGATTTTATAAGACAATTTGTGTTCAAAGTAATGAGCTGGAAAATTCAACTTGAATAGTTAGACATTAATTTTAAAAAAAAAAAGAAAAACAAACATAAATCTCATGGGACATTCAATAAAAGAATTATGTAAAATATTTAAATTACCTTAGTAAAAAAAAGAGTAAAATGTTTGTTTATTAATTGGTATTCTTTAATGTAGCTTAAGGACATCTTTGTTTATGCCAGTGTTCAACGTTTTCATGGTAACCATTCTTGGGTTAAAAACTCACGAGTTTACGAAAAAGTTGATAGTGGGAAATATACATCAAGCTTGGATGCTTTATCTAGCCCTCTCACGTTTTTTGAAAACAATTTGCTTATGAATTTAAAATTTAAAGCAAGATGTCATTAAAAAAAAATCAAAATAAGTTACATTACATAAATCTTATTGCACTACCAAATGTGAAATCAAACACTACATCTATCATTGCTTTTAAGTGAAATAATTATCAAAAGCTACTTTACTATCTGAGAACTATCCTTTAACTGAAACTTCATCTAACTGATCAGGTAAAAAAAATATAGTGTCATAACTTTTAAATGATTTCTAAATATTTCACAGAACGCTAGGATCTAGATTTCTGATTCATTAAAATATTTGTTTTTAAAAGCAATTATCTTTATTTTTATTTCAACCAACATGTGAAGTGACCATATAAAAAATGGCAGTATTCAGAGTATAAAAACAATTTTAGTAATTTGTACTGACTAGAATTGTATTTATCATGAGTCAAAAATCATATATATTACAGTTTTATTTAGTTTTGCTGTAATCAATGAACTTATGACCATTTATACCATGAATGTATAAGATGATCCAACTATAAATTAACCATCCAAATGTTATATTATAGGAAAATTAATTTTAAAATTAAAAAAAATCTATGGATTGAATTCAAATTAATTTAATTACAAGCCATCCATGTCATTTTATGGCTTGTCAATTTAAGAATATGTTGTTTTACTGTATATATTTTTCTATATTTTTTATGTGAATCGAGGCAGCCCAGCCCCAGTCAGGGGTGTGCGCATTTTTAGTTCTCATTATTTCCAAAATTAGAAAAATATATTTTTACATGGAGATTCATTAATTTAAAAATATTTTTAAAAAAATGTAAACTACTGATTTCTTTACCAATTCACACACTTAAATGTCTGGTTAATAATTATCATGTTTATTATGCAATATATTATTGCCTTCATGTTCGTAATGATACTTGTCTGTCTATATTCAGATATGTTATGGAAAAATCTAGAAGAATAAATTCATTATAAATTTAAAAATAATTTTAAATAAGCCCAGTTGAGCAACTAGTTAACGTTTACAAAAAAAGATCTTTTAATAATTTTATAACCATTTTAATTCTATCTCTATCATGTTTTGTCCCCCTTTTTTAAAAGTGTGCTTTAACCTTACTGTGTATTCTGAGTTCTTGGGTAGTCAAAAGATTTTTATATTAACTCAAAGAATGATCAATATATATATATAATATAAATTTATATATATATATTTGATGTAAATAATTAAAGTCATTTAATATAATACAATTTCCTTTCGACATTACCCTTCTCTAAACTGTTCATTTTATAGAAGAAATTTGAATATGTCTCAGTAGGAGCAGAAAGGAGCTATCTGTACAATATTTATATAACTCCTTCAAAATCCCAAATGAAACTTATGGATACTTGTCTTTGGAAAATAACTTGCTTTAATTAATGGGGGATGAAACCAAATGTTTACGCAGTGTTATTGCCTGCAGGTTATAATATATATTATTTTTAAAAAATGTACAAACCTAAAAATGAAAAACAATTTTAATAATGAAATTATAATAATTCCACATTCCCACAACAACTTATGAAATATTTATTATATTAAATATGAGAAAAAAACACGTCATGTTTATTTAGAGTATGATATTTATAATACAGAGTTCACAGCCTGATTTGCGAGCATGTTTAGTCCAGTAATGAACATTGATTAAATTTAATGTGATTACGACAATGGAACAACTTACATAATAAGTTTTTATGAAAATAGGAATGACTTACCACTAGCAATCACAGATGATTATTTTTGAAGTCTTTTTTTTTATTTTATTTATTCACTTTTTTTTCCACACAACAATTATTAGAATAGAATAAAAACTTAATTAACTGAAGGGCTGGGATCCAAGATAATAAACAATGTATACATAAAATTTATAACTTAAATATAACTTCTGTTAAAAAAAAATGATTCAATGTTTATGTTAATATACTAAATGCTTACAGACACTAATATTAATTTAACACACACAAAAAAGTGGTGGTGGTGGTGNGTTTCATTGGCTACTTCAAATTTTACTTAATGAGTGCTAGTCATCACGAACAATGCTTCCTCAATTTTATTTTAGCTTTACTCAACTCATATTATAAAAAAAGTTATTCTTAGGAGAAAAATTAATGTTTCTTGTGTGCTTAACTTCATTTATTGAATCTTCAATTCGCATAATGAATAATAGTGTCATTTATTGTAAATAAGTCTGTTTTTCAAATTGAAACAGAGAAATAACTTTTCTTAAAGATTCCAAGAAATAGTGTGTGAATAAATCCTTTATAACTTTCAACATAAAATACAATTGAAGGGAAAGTCTGAATGCAGTACTCACATGATATTTTACACTGTGTCCATTAAAAAAAACCAAACCAAATCCTTTTGATAACAATGAAAAGTAATGGTAAAGACAATTACATTTATAGCTGGTATTTTTTCTTTTGAGTTCATGTGGCAGCATAGTAATTATTTATATTAAGTATTTTAGCATTACAGTTGTATTTTTTTTCACAGACAGTGTCTATTTGTTAATCTTTTATTTAAAAAAAAAAAGATTATTTTTATTTTTATGAACAATTTAATTATTGTATTTGCTGTATATACTCGTATACAAGTATAAGCTTACATCGTATATAAGCCAACCCCCCTAAAACTGCTTTAAAATGTCCAGTTTTTGCAAAACCTGCATTAAGACGATTAACAATTATCTAATTTTACCCCATATTTTTGGTTCATACACATTTGTTACTGTAAAGAAGTAAAATGCTTACTTTTATGTTACATAGCAGTTTGTTTACCTTTTGGAATGACAAAAAAACATGTTCAGCTCTTTCCACATTGTTTGCTATAATATAATAATATCTGGACCTCAGCTCATAAGTTGTTCACAAGATTGGCATTAGTGTCTGTCCTAGTGTCTGTCCTTGTGTCCATATTGTTTTATGCGCATATTAGCCAACCCCCTAATTTCAGTATTGTATTTTATAGTTCTAAATTCAGCTATTATGTGAACATATACTGTAAGTATTGACTGAGCTAAGCCATGTTTGGGATATATTATTAAATATACAACTTGTAGAATGACAGGCTTTTATTTGAAAGCAACAACCTTGAATGATATTTTAATAACCACCTGTTGTGTGTCTTGAAGTATGAGACTTAACATTTCACCTGGGCTTTTCTTATGAATCTTTTAGCAGTTTCTGAACTCTTCCCTTATTTTTAGGAATTAAATGCAAGGAAAACAGTAAATAAGTGACACACAGAAAGATATATGTATATATAAATAGAGATAACAGTGAGCTAGACAAAAAGAGGTGAAGAGAGACGAAGAAAGCGATAGAGTAAGAAACAGAGAATGAAAGATTATTTGAAATAAAAAAGATTTTAAAAATTCAAGATAAAACCGCTTGTTGTAGCTATGGTACAGGTAAATGCAAAGGGTATCCTATCACAAGACTTTGATGAGCAGTGCTTTGAGATGATATATAAAGTTATAATTTACTTATAATACACTGACATACTCTTAATTGTTGACAGTTGTTTCATTGTCTCCACTTAGCATATCATTTCAATTATTTCTAGTGTGTGTCAAAGGATATTTCATTTAATATAATTTAAGAAGTAATATTTTTGGGGGAGTTAACTTAAAATTAAAAGGTTTATAATGTTATTATCTATCAGCAATGGTACCATAAACAGTGTTGGTTCCCATGAAAATTTGTATAGCATCCTGAAAAAAAGAACTATTCTTTAAAAAACTAATCTTTGCAAGCCCAAGTTAGACCAAAAAAAAAAAAAGCAGCATAAATATTTGAGAAACATAAACTTTAAAATACAATAATAAATGTTTTGTCTTAGAATGGAAACATTGGGCGGATCACGATGGTCTCAGAGGACGCTAAGCAATGAACTTGAAATATGATTCTCTTTACTTAAAAAAAATCATTTTTAGACTTTTTAAGTACTTCCCTATCTTTAAAAATATTTTTAAAAGGTATTAACCAGAGATTAAGTGCCCAGCGAAAGTTGATGTCAAGTTGACATAGTTAAGTCTATAGCTTTTTGGGGGAATTATCTAAAAAGTATGTTTGTATTTTTTAAAAATAATACATTTAAAATATTTGTGCATTTATTATCACCTATTACAGCATTTGTTGTCCATGTATATGAAGTAATAGATTAAATAAGAATTATATGAAACAAAACTGCCAAAACTGTGCGAATAATAATGTTAAACTATTTTTTAAATGACACAGATCAAAGGAAGCAGAAACAGCTGAGTGTGAACTATTAATGGCTTCCTTTAAAGGAGATCAAATACTTGTCCAGAAAACCATTTTGACATAGCAATATGCACATCTATTCACTAAAATGCTCACAAGTTGATTTCGCACAATCAAGGGCAAGACAAAAGCTGTTTCTGATTAAAGTTTAAAATATTTGTAAATATGTTACCAAAAATCATGAGAAATGTCTTGTTTTGTAGAAAAAATTAATTTTTAAACATTGAAAAAAATATCTGCATTGGACCCAATTTATATTTAACAAAAGCAAAAAACAAAATAAAATAGTTATTGTGGAATGTACAAAGGAGAAAAGAGATGAAAATATAAACACAACAAAACCAATGAAATAAATGTTTAAATAATACAAATTACAAATTAAAAAAACACCAATCTGATAAGAGAATAATTAAATACACAAGTTAAAATTTACAATTTAAAATGTACAAATTCTGGATTTTGAGTTCTGACCAGAAACATTTGAAAGAAAAAACATATGTTTAATATAAAATCTAAAGCTTAGGTTTAGACCAACAAACAGAGACAACAACAAATTCAGACTCAATTTAGGTTTATACTATAACACAGTTACATTCCAATCTAAATTCATCATTTTCATATGTACAACACAACTGATAGTGACACACAGTCATTCCTTCTACAAATCCTTGTTTTAAACTTCTAGCTTTTTTGTGTTGAGTAAATATAATTTTAAACGTATAATATTTGAGCAAAGAATTTTAATCAGCCTGACAAAACTACCGCTTTTGTACAACTTGCATCAGCAAATAGTTAAATGCAGCATATTTTTGAAATTCCACTTAACGAAAGGTTTTTGTCAAAAAGTATCACCAGTTCCTTCATTAAACATTTTCAATCTAAGAAGAAGCCTTTTCCCTCACATAGCCCATAAAAAAAATGATATAAACTTCAGAAATGAGAGTGAGCAGCAGAGATAAATAAATGAACATAGTTGAATACAACGACATGAATTAGAACCAAATAAGAACTGTAAAGAAGTCAACTCTAAGCAAATTCAAAATAAAGGGAGACTTCCAGTCACAAAGTATATATAGGTATGTATATTCTTTAAAGTAAAACATTTAATATTGCATTACACAGTTCGACTTAATAACAAATGTACAAATGTATGGTTATGGTTATGTAATATATATTATTGAAGCAATCATTATGCTTTAAATGTCTAAAATCAAGCATTCAAATCAACTTTCCAAAAACCAAGGTACCCAACCCCATTCCCTCCAAAAACAAGAATCCTTTCATTCCTTAAAATACATGCCACGTTTGTGTTTGCGTGATCAAATCACCAAACTAAATTCAAACACAAAATAAAAGAAATTATTTCTAAACAACAAATAAAAGATTGTCAAAAAAGTATTTTTTACTTTTAAACTTTAAGAAGTTACCTGTTGAAATAAAAGTTAAGAAACTAGAAGGACATACAAAAGAGACTAGATATATAAATGAACACAACAATTTTACTTCCTGAACATACGGTGTCTTCTCAATGGTTCCATCAGCAGTTCTCTAGCTTTGTGTTTATGAGCAAACTATTGTAATAAGACAGATGAGTCTTGAGTGCTAAGTGCTTTAAAATACTACAGCTTTCTTTTCAGATTGGAGCCACTATTTTAATCATCTCATCTATTAAAGCAGTTACAAAATAAAAGCAGAAGAGATTTCATTGACTGAAAATGTGTCATGAGATTAATTTGTTGTTTGTTAAAAGAATGACATAAATCTGATGAGAAATCTTAAATCAAATGTAAAAAGCTTTTCAGTCTCCGAAATTAAGCCTACTTTCTGGTGGAATTAATTGCCATGAATAAATTACATAGGTTTGCCAACTGCTGAATTAAGAGACTTTCTTCCTTCTACTAGAAGCAGGAATATGCCCGAGCTCACAGTTTGTGTGGAGAAGTTTTTATTTAAAGCAAAAACTGTTAATAAATGTTTTAAAAAAATCAGAAGATTAAAAAATCAATCTTGGGAAGCAAGCATTAAAAGATCTATTTGAAAACCCACTTTCTATTTCTATTGAATCCTTATGCTCGCTGAATGAAACTAATACTCAGGTTGGTTTCTTCTTGCTCAAGAGCTCATTATTCATCAGCTGATCAGTTCAAGTGTAGAGAAATAAAACAAATAACCACTGACTCTCCCTTACAGTCATCCAACTAAATCCAAACCTCCAACACCACCAACTTGGTATTTGTTTAATAAATTGACAGACAGTCCTGTACATTAAATGGAATCTGGGTTTTAAAGAGCAAGATTAAGGAGACCTGAGGTCATTCCACTATTGAGAACACACATTTTTCTATCTAGCACATCTAGTTAACACAAATTTATAAAACTCACAGGGTTTGAAAGAAAATTAATGTAATAAATATTAGTTGCATTTGAATTCCCTAGGGGGTGTATAAATTAGTGACAAATTCTTGTGCCTGAATGTCCATCCGTTTATCATAACAGTCACAGTATTGTCTACTCCTACCGTTATCAATGCTCAACATCCTTATGGGCCTCAAGTAATTAATTGTAAGACCTTCAAGAATATATTTTTAAATACCCTCTGACCCCATGTAGATTGTTGTCAATGTAAAAAAATAAATTATTTACTTCTATTTGGAGACAGAACAAACTTAAAGCCAAAATGATACAATTTGACATTGTCAAAATAAAATGAGTTTCAATGAAATGGTGTCAGACAGCTGATTGTCTGTGAGCCTAATGTTCAAATTATTTGTCTAAACTTATATTGGCGGCTGGGTAGCGAAGTCAATAGTGCGCTAGCCTCACAAGCTGAGGGGCGTGGGTTCAAGACCACGAAAAGCCACTATAAAAATGTTGTGCAATGACTAACGCTTAGAAAGTCCTCCGCTGACCTGGAGAGGGATGGGCGCCGCCAGTGTCTATTAAGCCCGAGAATATTCTAATGGAAACATTAGAATCCTCTACGACCTCGATAAAAAAGAGGTTATGGGACTAAAAAAAAAAAAAAAA
>MUZC01000234.1:287964-319144 GCA_002072015.1 Radix auricularia | reverse complement strand
AAAAAACAAAAAACAATAACATATTATAATTATGTCAATGGCTTTAGAGATAATAACATTTCCTAATGGTAGGGACAAAAATATATTTAGTTTATGTGTTGCTTGTTTCTTCCTCATTATTCATAATTAAAAATAGCTTCATGAGATACATTGACATAGGTCATAGGCCTACAGATTTAAATTAAATACTGATATAATATAATTATTAAATTAAAATGATTTTTATTGCCTACAGAGATTTTAAAACTTTATTTCATGGAGACGTTATTTTAAATGTTAAAAATAAAAAGCTGATAAGTCAAAGAATGGCACATCCCACACTTACAATTCGCTCAAGGGAAAGAATGATATTTAAATTCAAAAAATCAAAGTCATGTCAAATGTCAGAAACATTTACTGTAAAACTCTTTCAGCCATGTTGTGTAATTTCCATGAGAGTAACTCCCCCTGGCAGTCCAAGCCTTCAATGCTACACAGAGCTGAGAATCAGCAGGAACAGTTGCTGTTGTTCAAGTTGGGATTTTCTGTTAGCCGTGTTGATTTTGCAGTGTTGTTGACCATTGTAGGATCAGCATCAAGACTTTCTGACATCTTATCACAGATGATGTCAACAAGGCGCTCAAACACAGCCTTCACATTGATGTTTTCTTTGGCAGACGTCTCAAAAAACTCTAAACCTGCAATTTAAGTAAAAACAAAATGAGTCAATGGTACATGCACATATTGTAGAAGAACTTAGAATAAAATAATCAAATACAGAATCAGACATCCTGAATGTTTTAGAAAAAAAAAAACACAACCTAAGGTTGTGAATGAAATCTTGTCTTTTTTGTGGATCATGTAATGGTGTTTTATAAAATGAATTTTGAATTTCGTAATCTTCTTTCAATGAAAATATAAAATTAGAAAAAGTTTAAAAGCCTTGAAGAAATTAATTTAAAGCTCCAAAATAATTCCATGCCCACGTGATTTAAAGCTAAGTGGCTTTATGGAGTGGCACACCGTAACACTGTGTCACCTTAACTTCTAATAATAACCAAAGCCTGACAACTTTACTGCAAAAAGACATCAGGTGGGAAGCAGAGAGCCAGTCTAAAAGCTTCTTAACTGAAAGCTACAGAATTCCAATGCCCTTAATTCTGGCAATGAAAATGTGATCTGTCACAATTAGCCATGGCATTCCGTGCTGGTATCCTTCTAGCCACCCAAACATTACTAGTCCAAATAAGATCCTCTTAGATACAGTATGTCCTGTTGAGGGGCAACCCTCTAAAAGGTTTTGTTTATTGATGGCACAATAGCTTGCAGATTCATGGAAACAGGTGAAAATAGCATGTAGATTTAAAAGGGTCGGGCTTTTATAAAATGCTCAAATAGATTGAAGAACGACTATAGGTGTGCCTCCTTTCATGTGCTCTCATAGTATTTTGAGTTGTTTAGGAGAGTGTCTTTGATTTATTTTCTCTTTGAGATGTACTAGTAAATTAACTGCATTCACAATCTTTGCTATAATTTATAGGTTGACATATTCAGAACTTCTCATATGTTATGCACTAGACATTTTACATTTTTTTTGTTGGTCTTGATACCATATTACTAAATATCTTGCTTCTGCTCTCCATTCCCCCTCTCTCCCCTGCCCATCCAAACCCAACCCCATTTCAAAATTAAATAGAAACATGACTTGGGGGAGGTCTAATTATACAAGAGGAAGCCCACAAAAAGAAAATAAGAAAACCAAACTAATGATCCTAAAAAAATATGGCCTCCAGCAGACTGTAAGCTTATTAGTTATTAGGCTGGGACCAAAATGGAAAACTGACTGATTAGATCTGCTGCTGGTCTAGTGGCATTTTGTGATGCCATCACTGACAGTGTCAGTCTAGTTATTTCTTGGCACTGTGATCATAGTGTAATATTTAATTGACAGGAAAGCTAGCAACTTTTTTTTTTATAGTACGACTGAGAGTTTTATCACTGCTTCTCTGTTTGCATTCAAGGAGAGTTTTTGATAGCATTCTAAACAATGGGGATAAGACTTGTACGTTTCTAGAACCACCGTTTGAGCACCATTGAGATATTTTCAAGTAATGGTAGAATTTAATTAAAATACAAATAAATGGTGAAATAAAGAAGGGGCAGCAGGGTATTTTTACAAAAATATGAACACTGTTCATTTAAATATGAAGACAAATTAATGATTCAATTAAATACAATCAAAGGAAATAATTAATGGACGTTTAAGTAATAAAATATTGACATTAATAGTAATAATTTGAAATTTTATTAAAGATGCCATCAAAACTTTAAAAAGAATTACTTTTAAAAGAGTCAAAGTAATGACCAGTCCAAACCAATTTACAACAGCAGATTTGTTGCTAGGGGTTCATGGTACTCAAATGTGTGTCCTGTCAGTAGACTCAGATTGGTTGCTAGGGGTTCATGGTACTCAAATGTGTGTCCTGTCAGTAGACTCAAATTTGGTTGCTAGGGGTTCGTGGTACTCAAATGTGTGTCCTGTCAGTAGACTCAGATTGGTTGCTAGGGGTTCATGGTACTCAAATGTGTGTCCTGTCAGTGGACTCAGATTTGGTTGCCAGGGGTTCATGGCACTCAAATGTGTGTCCTGTCAGTGGACTCAAGTTTGGTTGCTAGGGGTTCATGGTACTCAAATGTGTGTCCTGTCAGTGGACTCAGATTGGTTGCTAGGGGTTCATGGTACTCAAATGTGTGTCCTGTCAGTGGACTCAAGTTTGGTTGCTAGGGGTTCATGGTACTCAAATGTGTGTCCTGTCAGTGGACTCAAATTTGGTTGCCAGGGGTTCATGGTACTCAAATGTGTGTCCTGTCAGTGGACTCAAGTTTGGTTGCCAGGGGTTCATGGTACTCAAATGTAAGTCCTGTCAGTAGACTCAGATTGGTTGCCAGGGGTTCATGGTACTCAAATGTGTGTCCTGTCAGTGGACTCAAATTTGGTTGCTAGGGGTTCATGGTACTCAAATGTGTGTCCTGTCAGTGGACTCAGATTGGTTGCTAGGGGTTCATGGTACTCAAATGTGTGTCCTGTCAGTGGACTCAGATTGGTTGCCAGGGGTTCATGGTACTCAAATGTGTGTCCTGTCAGTGGACTCAGATTGGTTGCCAGGGGTTCATGGCACTCAAATGTGTGTCCTGTCAGTGGACTTAGATTGGTTGCCAGAGTTTCATGGCACTCAAATGTAAGTCCTGTCAGTGGAATTTTTTTTTCAGATTTATTGTCTTTACACGGACTTTGTTTTCTATTAGCATCTTTCTCATGATCCGGTTTCGTCTAAATGTGATTAAGCTTGAGATTTGAAACTTCGTTTACTCACGTATCCAAGCATGAAGTGCGTGACAATGTTCCCTAAGTTTCGTGCAATGTTGGGAAACTCTCCCTTTTATGAGCAATATTATAATTTCCCAAGCAGATCTATATCCGTATCAGAATTCGCTATGCAGTAACTATAAATTGCTCTGCGCGGCGGCGCAGCTTATAGGCAACATTGGTGGGTGGGGGCTGGGAATGACTGTGGGAGGCGTGGGGCTGGGTTGTTGGGGCGCACCATGAAACAAACCCATTCTTTAACATAGTAAACTTGGTCTTATCACTCTACAACTTTTTGTTAAAAAAGAAGTCTAAATTACGTTACAACTTTAACGACATGGAAACGACTGCACTGTGTGCTCAGTGCTATGATAGTCTCGTGGTCGTCAAAGACATATGACGTAAAGACGGAGAATCGTTGTCGATAATTTAATCTCTAACACAAAACTGACTATTATAAACAAAATACCAGCAGTTGTGTAAACAAAAAAAAAATGGGTGTGTTTGTTGCATATAAATAATTGTCTCCTGGCCAACGTTTGCCAAGTAAATTCTATACATTTCACAGGCATTTTAATGACGATTGATGATCAGGTGAATTTATTTAGATCCCAGGGGAAATTATATTTAAAAAAAACAACAACAACAACTAAATGATAGAAGATGCTTAAATGTGATGCTTTCAAAATTGATGAGATATACTTACTTACAGGGCACAGCATATCTTCAATGAGTTGACGAAATAAAGGACATGAGATTGGAGATAAACATGACAAAGAGATTGGAGTTTAAGGGGAAATGTGGAAAAAAGGATGATGAAGGTTGGAAGAGAGACAGAGGGAGTAAGAGTGAGAGAGAGAGAGGAGGGAGGGAGACAAGGAGAGAGATAGAGAAAGAGAGGGAAACAGAGAGGCAGGGGGAGGAAGAGAGACAGCGAGAAAGGGAGGGAGGGAGAGAATAGCCTTACAAACTTAAAATATCAAACATATGACCAAAAGGACAATTTTACCCCCCCCCCCACTCCTTATTCAGGCTTTACCATTTCCTATTCTCGACTGCACATACCAAACCATCATGCACATTATCTTCCCCGCAAAACACTGACCCCCCCCCCCCTCCATTCCAGCCCAACACATCCATTGTCACATCCATTACACGGGCGGCCAACTACGATCATAGAGGCTCTGCCAACAATAGCCGCCAGTGATACATGAAAACAGTCCTTAAAGTTAGTTCCCTTTACAACATCGTAATCAACTCATTGTGTCCGAGGCTCTCAAAGTGTGTTATGATGTGCTAGAGATCCACGACAGTATTGTTATTTGAACCAGAAAACCTATACAGTGGACATTTGAGTGCAGTGGTTCTTAACCTTATTGGAGATACTGAGCCCCGCCAGTTTCCTATGCGCATTCCCCAAACCCTTCTTAATAGGATATCATCACAAATCATAAAAGTCGGGTGTGTGTCTTGACCTCCGCCGAACCCCTGAGACTGACTTAATGAATCCCAAGGGTTCGATTGGGCCCAGGTTAACAACCACTGTCTTAGTGTAACGTCTCTGAGCGCCATATGGAAAGGGAAAGAAATACTGTACCTACAATGGTACAGACTTCACACGTTCCAGCTAGCGATTCGAAGAGCTGGGGTCTTCTTTTTCTTTTTTGTATTTCTTGGTGCAGGGCTTAGTGGCCCACTTGTTGAGTGGTACTCTAATCTCCACGCACCCAGTGGAGAAGGCAGGCACCAAGAAATACAAAAAAGAAAAAGAAGACCCCAGCTCTTCGAATCGCTAGCTGGAACGTGAGGACTATGTGTCCCGGCATCACTGATGATCTGCAGTCCATAAACGACACACGGAAGACAGGAATAATCGATAGAGAACTTAAAAGGCTAAAGATTGACATAGCATGCCTTCAGGAGACCAGGCTCCCAGACAACGGTTCACTCAAAGAGGCCAATTACACCTTCTTCTGGCAAGGCAGACCGAAAGACGAACCTAGACAGCATGGTGTGGGTTTCGCTGTTAAAAACACTCTTCTACCATCCATTGAACCACCGTCATCAGGCACGGAGAGGATCCTCACTCTAAGACTCAGAACAACTGCGGGCCCAGCAAACATTCTTAGTGTGTATGCCCCAACACTCTATTCAACTCCGGAAGAGAAGGACCAGTTCTATGGAGCGTTAGACCAGGCAATAGCCGGCATCCACAAAGACGAGGCAATCTATCTCCTAGGAGATTTCAATGCTAGAGTGGGGAGCGACCACGAAGCCTGGCCCACCTGCCTTGGACTATTTGGAAGAGGAAAGTTAAATGAAAATGGACAAAGGCTTCTGGAATTGTGCTGCTCACGAGGCTTGTGTGTGACCAACACTTTCTTCAAGTGCAAGGATATACATCAAGTATCTTGGAGACACCCTCGATCCCACCAATGGCACCAGCTGGACCTCATTATCACCAGGCGTGCACAACTAGCTAGCGTCCTACTCACTCGCAGCTATCACAGTGCCGACTGTGACACGGATCATTCCCTTGTCGCCAGCAAAGTACGAATAATGAGGAAAAACTCGTACCACACAAAGAAAAAGGGAAGTCCACGCATCAATACCTCCTGCATGAAAGACCCTGCGATAGCGCAGCTGTTCAAAGACAAGGTGAAGGAAAGTCTCTCAAAGATGTCCCCATGCGTCACCATTGACTCCAAATGGACGCAACTGAGAGACACAATCTATACATCCGCAATACAAGCCTTTGGCAAAAAATCTCACAAAAACACGGACTGGTTTGATGAACATTGGGACGAGATGAAACCCGTCACTGAAGCAAAAAGGAAAGCTCTTATGGCTTACAAGGAAAAGCCTACACCTGACAATTTGCATGCTTTAAAAACAGCTAAGTCACTTGCCCAAAAGGTTGCACGTAAATGTGTCAATACCTACTGGCTTAAGCTCTGTTCCAGTATACAATCAGCTGCAGACATGGGCAATGCAAAAGTCATGTACGAAAACATCAAAAAGGCAACGGGCCCCTTGACGTCAAAAGCTGCTCCCCTAAAGTCCAAAAATGGAGAAATTATTCAAGACCAGGCAGCACAGCTAAAACGGTGGGTTGAGCATTATCTGGAATTGTATTCAACAGTTACCACAGTCTCCAGCACCGCTCTAGATGACATCCCAGATATGCCACTCATGGAAGAACTTGATGTCGTGCCCACACAGGAAGAGCTGAGCAAAGCAATTGACAGTCTAGCTTGTGGAAAAGCGCCTGGGAATGATGGAATACCACCAGAGGTTCTAAAGAGTGGCAAGACAGCTTTACTCCAACCATTGCACGAGATTCTGTCCCTCTGCTGGGAACAGGGCTACATCCCCCAAGACCTAAAGGATGCAAATATAGTGACACTATATAAAAACAAAGGTGATAGGAGTGATTGCAATAATTATCGCGGCATTTCACTCCTTAGTATTGTAGGAAAGACCTTTGCCCGCGTTATACTAAAACGTTTACAAAGCCTAGCATCCCGTGTCTATCCAGAATCTCAGTGTGGTTTCCGGTCCGGTCGGTCTACCATAGACATGGTGTTCTCCATACGACAGCTCCAGGAAAAATGCAGAGAGCAGCAGATGCCACTATACATTGCATTTGTGGACCTTACAAAAGCCTTCGACTTAGTCAGTCGCAACGGGCTATTCCAAATACTGGCAAAAATTGGATGTCCCCCTCACCTACTTGCCATCATCAGACAGTTCCATGAAAATATGCTTGGCACAGTACAGTTCGATGGAGCTAAGTCAGAGGCCTTCCCTGTCAGCAGCGGAGTTAAACAAGGTTGTGTACTCGCACCAACACTCTTCGCAATATTCTTCTCTGTACTTCTTCGATACGCATTCAAGGATAGCAGTGAGGGAATCTGGTTACATACCAGAGCTGATGGAGGACTTTTCAACACTGCCCGCCTCCGAGCCAAGACCAAAACGACGGATGTCCTAATTCGAGAGCTACTATTTGCGGATGATGCGGCACTAACAGCACATACAGAATCTGGTTTGCAACAACTCGTGTCAAGCTTCTCCAATGCCTGCAAAGAATTTGGTCTGCAAATCAGCTTGAAAAAGACAAACATCATGGCCCAAGACACTCGACCTCCTCCTACCATAAATATCGATAATGAAAACTTGGAGGTTGTGGACAGCTTCACCTACTTGGGATCCAAGGTCTCCAATACACTGTCCATTGAAGAAGAAATAAACAGCAGAATTGGCAAGGCAGCCGCAACAATGGCTAAACTAAATAAGCGGGTCTGGCAAAACACCAAGCTAACGGAGAAAACCAAACTGTGCGTCTATCGAGCCTGTGTCATCAGTACACTACTATATGGGAGCGAGACATGGACCACTTATACATCACAAGAGCGTAAGCTTAACAGCTTCCATTTGAGATGCTTGCGCCACATCCTTGGTATTAAATGGCAAGAAAAAGTGCCTAATAGTGAGGTACTAACGCGTGCCAATACCCAAAGCATGTTCTCAATTCTTAGTGAAAGACGCCTGAGGTGGCTAGGACATGTCAAAAGAATGAGCCCCGGCCGCATCCCGAAGGATCTCCTATATGGTGAACTTGCTTCAGGAAAGAGGAAAACAGGTCGCCCACGCTTGCGATTTAAAGATGTCTGTCAAAGGGACATGAAAGCAGCCAAAATACATACAAGTGACTGGGAGTGTAAGGCAGAAGACCGATCTACGTGGCGCACAGTTGTCAAAGAGGGCGTCATAGTAGCCGAGGAGCGAAGAATGGAGGAGGCTGCAGACAGAAGAGCTAGGAGAAAGGCCAAAACATTTGGAAGCACAGAACTCGTGTGTAAAAACTGTGGCAAAGACTGTCACTCAAGGATAGGACTGCACAGTCACTCGAGGAAATGCAACCCAACCCAACGGTGATGCACCATCGTCTCGCGAGACGGAAGGATGCCGGAAGACAGACTTCACAATTTGAGAATCCATGCTTTATTAATTTCATGATTAAAACTATGCTAGATTAGTTAAATGGAAAACTGTGTATTATAAGCCAAACATGATCCAAACTAGGGTTGTTAGACGATAATCGGAAATCGGATTATCGGTTCTGAAAGCGATAATCGGTTTAAAAATTTCCCAAAACGATAACTGAATTTATTTTTTAAAAAAATAATAATAAAATTCCGTACTAAAAATTTAAAGAATTATTCCAACAAAATTTAATCCTGCATTCTATCATTTTCATCCAATAAGGACGTCGAGGTGTGTTAATGTATAAGTTTTGAGCGCTCCCTGCAGTGTGTTTGTAAATTAATACATTCGTTTGGCACAAGGTGTGACGTCATTAAGTTCACTGATTTCTTAAATCGACAAAATAGACGTAATAAATGTAGTCTCTATGCAATCGTGGTTGTAGGCTAAACATAAAACGCAATTCCCCACATTACGTATTGCGTGTGACATCATTTCGTTAATTCCACCGTTTCCACACCATCTTCGCCAGCTCTAGAAACAGCTCTGCGTGGGACGGCAGTTTCTTAACTAAGAAAAACAGTGACGTCATTTCGACTTATAAAAATATATTTCCATGATATCAACTGTAAAACGATAACCGGTTTAAAATTGGATTTTATGAATGTTTATTTAATTAAAACATGTAGTGTTATCTCCATGTAAAGCGCTGTCAGCCCGGCTCCTGGCTGGGATACAGCGCTATATAAATTATCATTTTATTATTATTATTATTTACATAACCGATAATCGGTTTGCCAAAGACCCCCCCCCCCCGAAATTAAAATCCCTAATCCAAACCCAAGTATCATTTTAATTACAAAGTCAAACAAAACACATACATTAATTGAAACACTTTCAGATGCTGCATCTGTATACATTAAAATGGACTGTGGACCCAAATCACGATTATAATGCTTACACAAATCGAAATACCAGTGTACATACCGGTACATGGAGGCGTATAATTAACGTTAACGGGTCAGTAAAATTCAGTTGAGATAATCTTACTATATCCATTGCGCAAGTTTTGATCATTATTATTTTTTTAAAATTTATTTTGTTGGAGAAGGGAAAGAAGTTAAAAAATCCACAACGCTGTGCATCAAACTACTAGCGACAGCTGGGCTCTATAAAATTCATATTAGTTGGAATTCCAATTTCGTGTGTCACTCACACGCGGCTGTTTGTCCTGGCTCAGGCCAGGGCCGAGGCTTACGACAGTCGGCAAGCTGTCGGGGACAATATGCTCACACACCAACCGCTAGTCATTCCAAGTGACAACCACGGTTGTTAAAGTCACGTTCACTCTACCACAGCCGAGGCGACGGAGTGGTCGGGCTTGAAACAATTATTGGTACAATGTACGCCGCACTGACTCACGTTATTGGTACAATGTACGCCGCACTGACTCACGTTATTGGTACAATGTACGCCGCACTGACTCACGTTATTGGTACAATGCACGCCGCACTAACTCACGTTATTGGTACAATGCACGCCGCACTAACTCACGTTGACGTTGCTTAGCTCTAGCCGCTTTAACGACTACTGTCCAATGCTGAGTTACCTAACTGAGTTCCACTGCATATTTTTGTAAGAGCTGCATTACTTACCCTCCATCTATAGTTTTACTAAACACTTTCTGTAGAGTTCGAATACCTACTCTCGTAAGAGTTTATTTTAAGAGTTGCCTATCTTCTATCCAGAGCTCTACTAAACAATGTGTAATTTTTGGTTGACTAGCTACTATCTTTAGAGTTGCATTACATAATATCTAGACTATAGCTCTACTAACCGCTATCTATAGCGATCTGTAGCGAAATGGACTACCAAAAGTTTTTCACTCGTCAGGCCATTTATTAGAGCGATAGCCTATTCTATATTCTAACACACACAATGCACATACAGGCATGATCTCAGATACCCACTCACAGACCACCGGTACACCAAACAAAACACAACAACAACAACAGCATGATATAAGGGTGGATTAGATAGGAAATGTTGAATGTAGAAATGATGCGTTATTATGTTAGTGTCGTTGCTAAGTAAAATCTAATCTTACACGTTATATCTCATCTATACGTTTTAGTGTATTTTCTTTTGAAAAGGAATCAAGGGAGTGGGGGAGGGGGGGGGGGGGGGGGGAGGTCCGATAGCTTATACGCTTCATTGTTAAAGGCTATTGTGATAATAGTTAGTAGTATACTTGAGAATGGCCAGCAGTTTTCTGAACATAGTTAATGTATTTTAGCCCTACAATAATAAGTTACGGTATTTAATTAACTCAGTGAAAGGGGAACATTAATGAAATTTAACAGAAAACTAATAAGCTGGCATCAAATTATAGATCTTATATTCAAGGGAGTTAACTTTACATCCACACGAAGTTCGCGATGGCGAGCCTATGGCACGAGTGACACAGTGGCGCGCAGTGCCTCATCAGTCGACCCGCGATTAAATATTACTAGCTTAATAAAACCAACTGAAACAAAAACACCATTTTCGAGTTTCATTGGAGTTTTGGTACCTTGCTATAAATAAGTGGGTTTTGCTTGAATTTTGGACACGCGTTCACAAAAAAGGTTCGCCCCACTTACCTATAAACTATTATTTAAAGCCCCAAGATCGGATAGTAACCTTAATTTATTTTTGAATATCCAAATTGAAAAAAAAAAGTTTTTAGATGTGTACCGGCCAACATTAACACACTTATTTTTAAATAAAAAAACTAAGACCCATTGGTTTTGCTAGAATGTTTCAATACTTAACAAAAAAGCACCGAGTGGTCTCCGTGGATCACGACCCACTAACAACAACATTTACATCAGAAATTTCAACCAATTAATAATGGGCTTTGATTTGTGTGTCACACATCTCATTCTTGACATTAAAAACAAAAGATTTTTCGTTAATTTGGCTCTTTCCAATGTAATATGCAAGTATACATTTTAATGTTTCCCATACAGAGGCTTTTCAATATTTAATTTCTCGTTCAAAAAAAATGTGTGTTCTCATCAGTGTGCTGAAGGACATGAAAAAGAAATTAATTTTTTCCCCAACGTTTAGACCATCGATTTCTCCCCACGCATTGCCAGACGATGACATTTCTGGTAACTAATTATATGGATTGTAGGGGACAGCCGCGCTCTTAAGAGCAAACGGCTCGGAGCAATGTTAGACGTTGAGTTGGATCGCCCAAGCTTTGTCAGGGAATAGGTCTTTGGCAAGTACTTTCTACAGATTCTAATGCCACAACAGCCCCCTCCCCCCCCCCACACACACATACAAAACATATCTGAGATGGTGAATCTATATTTTTCAAGTAAAACAACACCATAAGCAAAACATTTCATGATGAACAATAAATAAAAATGAAAACGGAAATGTTTTTATTTGATAATTACATTAAAATACAGGTGTGGTAATGCAAAAATCCACAATTAAATAATTTAACTGAAAGAGCAGGAAGTAGTAAGCTACATAGCTTTGGTACGCTACATAGCTTTGGTACGCTACATAGCTATGGTACTCATGTAACTATGGCATTCAAGGGCCAAAGCATTCATGCTTACCATTAAGCAAGTTGTCATACTTCAGCAGAAGGTGTTCTGGTATCTTGAGGTAAGAGTCTTCACCTCAGTGGTCTACATCAGAAATCTAACCAAAGCGTTACTCACCCAGCTGGTCCGCCAGTTGTCACCTGAGTGGTCTACATCAGAAATATAACCAAAGCGTTACTCACCCAGCTGGTCCGCCAGTTGCTTCCCCCTCTCCGTGGACACCACCCTCTCGTCCTCCAGGTCGCACTTGTTGCCCACTAGAACGACCTGGGCGTTGTCCCAGGAGTATGTCTTGATCTGAGTGCACCTGGACAGTGGTCAGTGCCGTATAACGAACACGGGGTAAGGTGAGGTGGTTAAGTTACCCCAGAGATGCCCCAAGAGTATTGCCAAGTTAAGGTTGCCATCAAGTGGTAGTTAGGTTGCACCGTCAAAATCCCAAGTTTGTGAGACAGGAACACATCATGTGAAACAATCATTCAATCAGAGTGTTGATTTTCAAAATGAATTCATCAGATCCACATTGTTTGTTGTTGTTTTTTGGTTGTTTTTCGTTGATTTTTTTTTTGTTGGAAATTTTGAGAAATCAAATCAAGATCCAAAATCGTATTTACGACACCCGAATATTGGAAGGTCAAGTTGTATCCAGGTTGTTGTCGTCAGTGTGTAGTTGATGATGATGAGGATCGTATCCAGTTGTCCAAAAAGCCATTGGTAGTTGTTGGTGGTACAGAGGTTGGATGAGGCAAGGTGTTGGTAGTAGTGGTGTGCATTGGGATTAATGGTGTGTTGGTTGTGTGTGTGTGAGTGTGTGGGGGGGGGGGAATAAGGAGAGAACAAAAAAAAAAGAACTTGAGAACAATAAACAATTAAATCAACAATTCAAATAAACACTTGATAGGGCGAGAGCTCAAAGCTATGTCAGAGGAAATCAATAATTTGCACACTTAAAAGAATTCTTCAAACACTTTGAAACAGCTGGGAAAGGGTTGAAAACTAACCACAAGTATGGCTTTCTGGATTTAACTTTAAAAAAAAACACCCTAACGTTTAGCTCTGAGCTACCGCTCTAAATTAAAAATGCAAACACCGAAGAGCAAGTTCATGTCAAAGACGTTCTCGGATAGATCAATGATCTTCTCACTGGCTGGCATGGTTCTATCTAAGCTGACTGCTGGGAAATATCTTACCCCATCCATGATGTTAGGTGTTTGCGTTTGTGTTACAAACAACATCTTACATAGCAAGTAAAAAATGGCTTTGTCAGTTTAACACAAAACAAAATTAACTCCAAAGCAAAAGCCGAACTGGCAACTACTGGCATTTAAAGACAATGCCAGATAAACGTCAAAACGAGTGGCCAAAATTGGAATTCACGTGTACCAACCAAGCCTCTGGGCAAGATGTTCTCCTTCATTTGTGGGCACCTCCCTTTCACTGAGATCACATTTAGCTCCCACCAATACCACAGGGATGGAACTGCACGTGTGCATTTTGATTTGATAAATCCTGTCAGAAGACACCGCCGTTTTTATCATTACTTATTTTTTAAACTGGACAGAGTGGCAGCACAGCCACACATACTTCTTTACCCGTACAATGCTTTAAAGCTTCTATTGACCATTGGCCATTTTCTCTACATAGTCTGCACGTGACTAGACTCCAAAATGTATTGGATTATGATACAGTGTATAGTATTTCATTTCAGGGATTAAAATAAGGTCTATGAGGGATTAAAATAAGGTGTATGAGGGATTAAAATAATGTCTATGTCCCTTCCTTCTCTTCGTCATACTTTTGCATTTAAAAAAACAAATGCACTAATTTTATACACAATAGTGTAAATTGACCTAAAATGTTGTTGTAGCCCACAAACACACCAATAGTATACCCAAAGTATAATTAAGTTAAAAGATAGCACCCACCAATCCTGCACAGCGTTGAAAGACTCCTCATTGGTGATGTCGTACATTAACAAGAAGCCCATGGCCCCTCTGTAATAGGCTGTAGTTATGGTTCTGTAACGCTCCTGGCCAGCTGTGTCCTGGAAAGAGTTAAACGCACCACAAATCATTCTACTGATGGTTTCAGCTTACACTGTAATAACGTTTATAATGTGTTCGTTTGTTCCCTGTGTTAAGAAAGGTTCAGAGAGTTAGAATCAAAGAGTTATTGAGGGGAGAGGGAGAGAGAGAGAGAGAGAGGGAGGGAGAGAGAGAGGGAGAGAGAGAGAGGGAGAGAGAGAGACAGAGAGAGAGGGGGGAGAGAGAGGGAGAGAGAGACAGACAGAGAGAGAGACATACAGAGAGAGAGACAGAGAGAGAGCGAGAGAGAGACAGAGAGAGGGGGGAGAGAGAGAGGGGGAGAGAGAGAGACAGAGAGAGAGAGAGGGAAGAGAGATAGGGGGGAGAGAGAGAGAGGGGGAGAGAGAGACAGAGAGAGAAAGGGGGAGAGAGAGAGGGGGGGAGAGAGAGAGGGGGAGGGAGAGAGACAGAGAGAGAGGGGAGAGAGAGAGAGGGGAGAGAGAGAGAGAGGGGGAGAGAGAGAGAGAGAGAGAGGGGGGAGGGAGAGAGAGAGGGGGGGATTGGGTACACATGACGTGTTAACAGTGTGACCCTCAATTAACATAATTATTAATTAAATCGCTTGGCAACCGAAGCAGAAAGTTATGTGTGCGTGCAGTTGTATTTGAAGTTGTTAGATATATGCATTGTTTTAAGTTTTCAATGGCGTTTTTTCTGGTTTGGTTTGGCTTTTTAAAGTGTCCATCTGGCAACTATTGTAACGCGTGTTAAGGAACTACACTAGGACATAATCACACATTGAACACACAAGATAAAAAAGCATCAGATTATTGTTAGTTTGTTTAGTTATTGGTGTGTTACTTCTTTCATGTACGTCATTTTAAATTGACGACATCAATGCTTTTCCACCCACCGCCAAGCCCATGAAAGGAAACGGCATTAGAGATAGGTCCTTAGTTTAATAATAGTTTACTACCAGATGTTTGTCAGTGCCCCCCCCCCATCACACACTTCTCCAAACCCTAATCTATGATGCATTTATTGTCATGCGATCAATTGGCAATCAGCTCAAATATAGATGAAAGATAAGATTGTGATGCCTGGCTCGTGGGGTTCAACGTTGTGCACGGTGCGTTCAGTGTTACACACGAGATCAAAGCAACTCAATATCATGTGAGATTTCATCACGATCAATAATAATCTCTATGGAGGTTTATTTAAAAACTCTCCAGGATTCATTTCAAATTGATTGTGGAATCGTGGTTTTAAAAAATTGGAGATGAGGAGGCGACAACTTCATTTCAGTCCAAGCAGATATTAGCTACCCGGACGTTGCTACACTTTTCCCAAGCAATATTTTTAGTTGATGGAGAGACATTTTTAGACTTTGAACGACTCATCAACATTCACTTACAAACAAATAAATAAATGAACGAAAATTTACAATTCTAATGTACTTTAAAGGGTGCCACTTATGGGGTTCACTAATCAACGAAAATGTACAATTCTAATGTACTTTTAAGGGTGCCACTTATGGGGTTCACTAATCAACGAAACAAATAAAAACGCAGTGAGGTTATTGAAGAGAAACTGCGTAATATTAAAATGTATGCTCTTTGCAATAAACCTAAGAAACATGCATGGCTTAAACATTTTACAGCGATCAGTTTTATTTTACAGAATGACGTCAAAAAGTGCAGAATGGCTAAAGTCAGAGAACATTCGCTCCAACGTTAGTGCCCACGTTTTCACACAGCCTTCTTACCCCCCCCCCACCCGCTCTGTCACACACACAAACAGACAACACCCCCTGTATGCAGCAGCCATTAATCAATCTCTCTTCTATTTGAACACAATGTGCTCCCATCGATTACTCCCCACAGACGCCATTACTGCGGGGCTACTGACGTCACATGGCGCTATTTCTAGCCCTGTGCGACTTGCTGACATGAATGAACTTCCCTAAATGGTTTGCAGCGCGGAGGATGGTGGTATCGAGAGTTGGATTTGATTCATGCAAACACACACGTAATGACGTCATAACCAACTATAGTAAACGGTTGTGGAAATCTGCACGCGCTAGAATAAATCGCAAGAGTACTCGAATAGCGGTAACATTTATTTATTTTTCAATAAATAATATACAATAACTTACTCTTAATAAAGACGATATTTGATTTCAGATGGTATTGAACTTTGGCAAATAATGATCTAATTTAAAAATAATTATTAATACTTACGCTATAAAAATGCTATAAAACAGATGACGGAATATTTTTGTAAAATTTAAGAATAAAAAATCCATAAATTATTTACAAGTACAAAGGAGTGGTGTGCCCGTTATGGTCTTTCTCGTAATGGAAAGGGGCAGCATTTTCAACCTGGAGCAGTGGATTCTTTAAAAAAAGCTATGAGCATTAAACTTATTACTGTAACTATCTAATACTCGGCTTTAGTATTATTACGGACAATCCCCAGCTCCCCCCCCCCCACTCACAAACCACACACGCTCACATCAGAAAATGTTAAAACTCAATAAAAAACATTCAGTGATAGAGACAACCATCCGATTTCATCATGAAATACTTGACAACTCTACACTTATCAAGACGTTGGTGGTTGAACCTAGACAATATGTAGACGCAGACTTCGAGATGATCACAGTCGAGTCATAGACTATATATAATTACAAAGACTTCGAGATGATCACAGTTGAGAGTCATAGACAATATGTAGACGCAGATGTCGAGATGATAACAGTTGAGAGTCATAGACAATATATAGACGCAGATGTCGAGATGATCACAGTTGAGAGTCATAGACGATATATAGACGCAGATGTCGAGATGATCACAGTTGAGAGTCATAGACAATATATAGACGCAGACGTCGAGATGCTGCAATCCATTTGCCGAGTCCAAGAAATGTCCGCTATGCTCCACATCAACGTCTGTCTATAAAACTGTGGCCATGAACAAACTGCCTTCACTCCGAGATGCTTGTGGGAGTTTGTTGGCTCGTGACGACAGCACAATGAAAGAAATGTGCCTGAAACTAAATGTCAACCCTCTAGGATATTTTACGTTTACCAAACTCGTATCTGTTAGTCACGTTATTGGTACAATGTACGCCGCACTGACTCACGTTATTGGTACAATGTACGCCGCACTGACTCACGTTATTGGTACAATGTACGCCGCACTGACTCACGTTATTGGTACAATGTACGCCGCACTGACTCACGTTATTGGTACAATGTACGCCGCACTGACTCACGTTNAAAATATTTTTATTTTATACTTTTTAGTTTTCATTTAAGTAGAATTGAGTACTATAATTAATGAAATATTAAATTGTCATGTGAATCAAGTATGCATGCAAAATTTCATCAAAATTGGATGATCAGAAGTGGTTCAAAAAAGGAATTCAATTTTTGCCCCGGAAAGACATCCAGACAAGAAAGACATCCAGACAAGAAAGCAAACTAAGAAAAACTTCCCTTTGTTGTTGTATTTCCTTGGTTGTCTCCCTCACACACAAGAAATCATTGACATTTGATTAGTAATTAATTAATTAATTAAGTAGAATTGAGTACTATAATTAATGAAATATTAAATTGTCATGTGAATCAAGTATGCATGCAAAATTTCATCAAAATTGGATGATCAGAAGTGGTTCAAAAAAGGAATTCAATTTTTGCCCCGGAAAGACAAACATCCAAGAAAGCAAACTAAGAAAAACGTGGTAAAAAGTAAAAACATCATCGGATGACGCACAGGTATAGAAGGAAATAGAAACTGTCTCGTAGATGACCAAAAACTGATCGACCGGACGCAGAAAACACGGTGTTTAAAAAGATGCCATTTTACGAGAAACGCCCGGGGCAAGACTAAAATCAATGGCTCCAGTATAATTGACGAGTGTTACTATAAATAATATAATGCCCTGTTGCTTTTTTTTCTGCTTCTTCTCCTCTACTTAAAACCTTTTTATTTTCAAGGATGAAAATGACTTTTTGTCACGCAGCAAAGAAAAATAAAATGTCTCAGACGTCAATGGCTGAAACTTGATGCCACAACATTTTCTTCTTCTTAAACCCGAGCTCAAACGGGTATTTTAAATTTGATGCCATAACGTTTTCTTCTTCTTAAACCCCGAGCTCAAACAGGTATTTTCTTAGCTCCTAGACAAACGAACACACGGCACCTAATAGAGGAATAAATGCTCCAATCTTATTATTAAGCTGATTTTGCAGTTTTCCCAATGTCTGCAGGGACGTATCTGGATGGTTCTTCTTAGAGAATCTCAATTACCAGAAATGGGATACTTGGGAATCCGAGTTGGCGATACAATAGAAACTAGTTTGTAGATTTAAACAGTCATGTTCGGCCTATCATTTTTCTAGTCAAAATCCCCGCCTCCCCCACTCCATGTTTTAATTTAATACTAAAGATCAAATTAGTAGACATGACGGCTAATGTATTACGTCCAGTTGTTCAAACGCTAATCAAAATCTTTGAGCTCACCACTTACAAAGAAGGACTGGTTTAAGAGCTAGCGTGTGCTTGGATTGAATCCCCCACCCCACCCATTTTAACAGATCAGAGGCTGATATTATCATAGACCTGACCACAGTGAGGGGCAATACATATATTACGTACGCAAGTGTGTGTGTGTGTGTGTGTGTGTGTGGTGGGGGGGGGGTCTTCGATTAATGGCATTTTGCGTAAGGATGCGTACGGGGGGGGGAGAGGGGGTATCCAAAGAATGCGTACGTACGAATAACAAATTTAATTTGCATAATACTAAGCCGAACAACGTAAACCGTAAGATTGCAAACGGCACTCGTGACTGAATCAAGACTGATAAGCAATAATGTTTTATAATTTAATGTAAACAAAATACTGAACTTACAATTACTTGGAACTTGGAAGTAATTAATATTTGATTCAGACCAAACGCTCACACATTGCTTAGATAAATCAGTCTGATATATTTATATTTCCATTTCTTGAAATTGTTGAAATTTCTCTTAAGCGCATCGGTGCCTCAGCCGTTATAAAATAACAATAATTTCAACATGAAAAACACGATGTTACAAAAAAACGTTAAAGGGGCCGTCCATAAAATGGCGATTTTATCCACCACCCCCACAAAAACTTAGACCCCCTCCCCCAATATGACGTCAAAAAGCTTTGACCCTCACCCGAACTAAAAGCGGTATTTCCTAATTAAAAATTAGCATGTTGCTAATAACTTTTTCAATAATTTAAATTTAAATATGTATTAAGTGTAAGGCTGCACTCTAATACCGTAACACGTATGAAGCCATCGAAGACGTCGTTAAAAAAGTGCAAGAAATCAAATATTTTAGGGGAACCTTTTTTAAAAGTTGCGCATTTTGATGTGACGTCGTATTTCTTAAACAGCCCTCATCCTCTTCACAGATCGTTACAATTGCGTAAACCCCCACCCCAATAGGCGCGTGACGTCATGTTGGACTTCCCCAAAGAGTAATACCAACATTGCTGAGTAGCAATACTTTTAAAACTAAATGTGATCCCTGCAGGAGATTCGCCTTGGGTACGGATACAAGTTAAACACAAATTATTGCCTGGGAATTGGTTGACTTTAGAGAAACAAAAGGTTTAAAACAAAGGAATTAACGAGACTTCTTGAAATGACCTTAATATTTATATATTTTTTTTGTATTGAACACTTATGAAAACGAAACCAACTCAAAAGTTGTTGAATTCTATAATTTCCTGCTGAGGATCCCCCCCCCCCCACCAATCTTTAAAACGGCAACAACAAAATGCATAAGTTACATTTGCAACAAGAGGATCTGTTTCAATGCAGGGACCTTGCAATCATCTCTCTGCTGGCGTCCGGTGGATATTGCAAGATATTGACCGCATTGACAGATCTAATCCACACCGTCATAGTCCAATAGAGGAGACTTGTATTTCATCAGTTTGCGACTTTGACTTGAGCTACTTGACGTAATTCATTTGAAATGAAGCCGTATTGATCACAAACAGCGCGTGTAAATGTAATCCCCACCCACAGGGACTGCGCCCCACATATCAATACGCTGCAATCTGACCTGTTGGTCTTGACGTAATTCAAACAATAGTCAAGAACAGCTTGATTTCGTTCGACAGGGACTCATCTTGTTTGGTACATAATCTAATTTTTATTTTTTTTTGATTTAAAAAAAAATATATTTTTTTAGATGATTTACCCAACAAGATGAGTCCCTGTCGAACGAAATCAAGCTGTTCTTCCAAGAACAGCTTGATTTCGTTCGACAGGGACTCATCTTGTTTGGTACATCATCTAATTTTTCAACTAATTTTTGTGCTCCTTTCTTTCTCTCCAACAGCCTCTTGCTGCGGGTCGTATAACAACATTTATAATGTCATCAAAATATAAGGTATCGTTTACGTCATACCGTGAGATCTGTTGAATTCTTTCCACATCATGTGAGATCTTTAGACAACTCATACGTAAGGTTGTATCTTTGTATATTTCAGCCAAGTGTGAAGTGTTTGCCCATTCTTGAACCAATCAGAACTCCTTGCACTCTACTGAAGATTCGTGAAGTTTTAAGTCTTCAAGATAAAATGCGATCTTGGTACACATTTGAGATTGTTATTATGTTTATGGGCATCACTGAGATCTTGTCAATGTTTATGGGCATCTCTGAGATCTTGATGTCAATGTTTATGGGCATCTCTGAGATCTTGTCAATGTTTATGGGCATCTCAAAGATCTTGATGTCAATGTTTATGTGCATCTCTGAGATCTTGTCAATGTTTATGGGCATCTCTGAGATCTTGATGTCAATGTTTATGGGCATCTCTGAGATCTTGTCAATGTTTATGGGCATCTCTGATATCTTCATGTCAATGTTTATGGGAATCTCTGAGATCTTGTCAATGTTTATGGGCATCTCTGAGATCTTGTCAATGTTTATGGGCATCTCTGAGATCTTGTCAATGTTTATGGGCATCTCTGAGATCATGATGTCAATGTTTATGGGCATCTCTGAGATCTTGTCAATGTTTATGGGCATCTCTAAGATCGTGATGTCAATGTTTATGGGCATCTCTGAGATCTTGATGTCAATGTTTATGGGCATCTCTGAGATCTTGATGTCAATGTTTATGGGCATCTATGAGATCATGGCAATGTTTATGGGAATCTCTGAGATCGCGATGTCAATGTCTAAGGGCCTCTCTGAGATCGCGATGTCGATGTCTAAGGGCATCTCTGAGATCGTGTGATATCTAGGTAAATCTTTAAAACAACGCGACACCGCTCACGTCTCTAGAACAATGCAAATTCTGCGTACATTCAGCCACATGCATAGGCCAAGCTGATGACGCTCACCGGCGGCTATCACATAATTAGGCCCCACTCCATCCACCATTTTTCCTGCCAGCCTTGTCCGCAGGATCAATAAAGCTTGGACCGTTGGTCTGATCGATGCGAGGAGCTGTCCAGAGAAGGGGTTCTCAACGTGTGGCTTCAGCAACGCCACACAGACAGAGCTGGTTTTAGAAAATGAGGACATACTAGACTGTAAACTTTATACATAGTCGATCGATGTCGTATCTCTCAGCCAAATACTAGATCAAATGAAGTAAGAGCAGTACAACCGCGGACCAAATAAACGTTTCAATCGTAGAAGTAGAGATTAAAGGCCAGTAACGTTAAATAAAAAAACCATGCTCTCAGTAATAATAACTAAACTAAGCTTTAACCGATGGATATATAGTATATCATACATGCATGTAATCAAGAGATGACTACTCTCTTTATTACATGCATGTATGATGATATAATATATATATATATAACCGATGGATATATATTATATCATACATGCATGTAATCAAGAGATGACTACTCTCTTTATTACATGCATGTATGATGATATAATATATATATATAACCGATGGATATATATTATATCATACATGCATGTAATCAAGAGATGACTATTCTCTTTATTACATGCATGTATGATGATATAATATATATATATAACCGATGGATATATATTATATCATACATGCATGTATGCATGTATGATGATATAATATATATATATAACCGATGGATATATATTATATCATACATGCATGTAATCAAGAGATGACTACTCTTTTACCAAAAATTGAGGCGAGTTTACCGAGTGTCTTTAAAGTCAGAAGAAAACAGCAGGGGTTGGAGGTGGCGGTTGTGGTAACTTAGTGGTGTAGAGGCTTCAGCATGTCCTTATTTCCTGTGGGTATTTATCCCGACAAAATCAGATCTTGGACATAGTTAAGGCAGGAGACCTAAGATATGCTATTTATCAGAGGGTTCAAATCTGTGACCCAATATTCGAAGAAAACCCTCCCTTTTAGACTTCTTTTATTAAATTATTTAATAACAAAGCCGTAAGTAACACTTACGAAACAATCAAGTATTAAATTAAAAACAGTAAAATATGGACATCGAAAACACTGATATGAATCGAGGTCAAATCTTTCTCGCAAGTGAGTTTAAAATTATGCATCAGGTTTGAACCACACAAAATAATATTTATTATTATACAATAGTTTTTGTCTAATGTTTTAACATTTCTTTCCCTTTGGCCCGGTGTGTATGTGTGAGTGTATGTGTGTGTGTGTGTGTGATTCTCCTGTTATCGAAATAAGATAAAGTCGAAATAATTGTAGGGCCGTGTTTCTCTCTACTTTGGGCGCCCCTGATATTACCGTTTTCAAGGATTTCAATATTTTTTTTACCCCAAATTGAGAAGCACTTTTGCAACGTCTAGACATTAATGAATTCATATCAAACGGTTATTTTAAGAACCGCAACATAATAGAAATAGAAACAACGGTACTACATAAACACTACTGACGACGTTTGGAAACAGATTTGGTACATTTGGGTCGAAACAAGTTCATAATTTTAAGATCACTGTAGAATCTTTTTTTCAAGTTATTATTTTTTTTAAACTGTAACTTTTGACACTTGATTCCTTTTCTTCTATCCCATGCTAGATACATGTACCCACCTTTCTTCTTTTCGTTTCTTTTTTTTTTCTCTTCCTTTTTAAAACTAAAACTCTAATTACTTGTTTTTCCCATAGTGTAGCTTTTAATAGTTAATATACAATGTACATTTTATTCTAATACTTATGTTCATTTGTTGAGCCTTCTCGTCCATGAGGGACATCCACCGATCATCGTCGGCGTTTGCACTTCCTCCTAGGACATAGGCCACCTACAAGAGACCTCCAGCATCTCTATCCTGGGCCAGTTTCTCCAGGATCTTCCATTCATGGCAAATTCTCTTGATGTCTGCCTCCAATTCTCAGCCCCAAGTGTTTCTAGGACGGTCTCTTTTCCGTTTACCCTGTGGGTTACATTTCAGGGCTTGCCTTGTTGTATCAGAAGCAGGTTTTCTTAGTGTAAGACCGATCCACCTCCACCGCTTTTGAAGAATCTCTTCCTCAAAGGGCTTCTGTTTCGTCCGCTGCCACAGTTCCCGGTTGCTGATTTTGCCCGGCCAGTGAATTCTGAGAATCCTTCTTAGACAATTGTTAATGAAGGACTGGATTCTGGTCAGGTTTACAGCCGTTGCGTATCTTGTAATCTTGTATTTTATTTGAAGGCTTTATCGCAGTTCGATTATGTATACTTTTAACGTCAGGCTACCAAAATGGTGTGTCAGCATACCAAGATGGTGTGTCAGACTACCAAGATGGTGTGTCAGGCTACCAAAATGGTGTGTCAGGATACCAAGATGGTGTGTCAGACTACCAAGATGGTGTGTAAGACTAACAAGATGGTGTGTCAGACTACCAAGATGGTGTGTCAGACTACCAAGAGGGTGTGTCAGGATACCAAGATGGTGTGTCAGACTACCAAGATGGTGTGTCAGACTAACAAGATGGTATATCAGACTACCAAGATGGTGTATCAGACTACCAAGATGGTGTGTCAGACTACCAAGATGGTGTGTCAGGATACCAAGATGGTGTGTCAGACTACCAAGATGGTGTGTCAGACTACCAAGATGGTGTGTCAGACTACCAAGATGGTGTTTCAGATCACCAAGATGATGTGTCAGGATACCAAGATGATGATGAAACAAGGTCGATAAAGAAAATAAAACATGGCCACAACGTATTTGACTATAACTATGAGTCTGTGAGAACCATGACACGTGAATATGTTACAAAGATCCAGTGGTACAAAACTCCATCTCTCTCCTCCCTCCACACTTCCATGTTCGACTTCAACTTAGTGCCTGACTGGTAAAGGTCAGGTTGTGTCATAGCCACATAATTCCATTCAATTCGAAGCATTACCGCCCTCGGGAAAACTGTCTGTGCTTGAGTGGGGGGGGGGGGCTTCTTATGACAAAGCTGTTAGATCTAACGCCTGTACAGACACAGACAATAGATCCAAGGCATCATTATTATGATCAATAGAGTCGGGTAGTGCTGGCAGGTAATGTTTTCTCGACACCCTGTCCAATTTTCAGATAATGTAACGTTTTACGTCTTTTTTCAAGATCTGACATTTCGAATGCACCCGAGTCAGTATTTAATTAGTTCGATGACTCTGTTATGTTCAGGGATAAGGGGTAAGGTTAAGAGGTTAAAGGTGACGCGGCGATACATATTAGCGTTTGATTTAGGTCACTGTATGAGCCATGAGACAGATTGTGTAGAGAGTATAGACGTTCTTCGTCGTGTTTGCAATCCGCTCCTTACTCAGAGTCTCTCGGTCTTTGGCGCTCCTAGCCGGACTCAGGTCCAGGAGGCACATTCCTCCAATTACCTCGTACCAGACCTCTCGCTAAGGTCGAGCCCTTTTCTCTGGTACTCAGTTATATTTCTGATGCTTTTCTGTCTTCGGCATGCCTCCGAGGGTACTGCTGACTTCGGGGAGGGGGTATACAAGACGTTGTCTATTGCCAAATCAATAATATCTCTTTGCTCATTCAAAAGAGTAATTAATAATAGTCTATACTCACTTCATTGGCTACTTACACTAGCCCGAATAGATTACAAACTGGCCGTTCTCTGTCTCAAAACTTTTTTTTCTAACTCATGCCCTTCCTATCTTACTGAACTTCTGTCTGTCTACTCACCCACTCGTCAGCTACGCTCTTCTGCCGACACACGCATTCTTTGAGTACCTAAGACACGAACTAAAACATTTGGCGAAAGGTATTTTTGTGTGTGCAGCCAAACAATTGAATTCTCTACCATTACACATCCAACTACAAATAAACGTTCATATCATAACAACCACATAATTGATAGAAGTACGTAACACATATAGTTAAATCATTAGAAGAAATGTTGTTTCATTAACCTATATGTGTTACGTACTGTAAATAATGTGGTTGTTATTATACGAACGTTTATTTAATACTTATACGTATCTTATTATCTTTATGTAAAATGCTGTGAGCCCGGTTCCTTACTGGGGTACAGCGCCATATAAATTATCAATTTATTATTCTTATTATTATACATCAACTCTCAAAACACCCAGTAAGTAGTATTAAGCATACTGCTATACAAAAGAAGGAAAATCTGGAAGTCCTTAAAAGACAGATTCTACTACAACATTTTAGGTTATACATTTTTGTTGTTTTAACACCACAATCACAATGAAAGACAGTGATCAAGTATTGTTAACACATTGAAACAACAGATTGTAGTGGCTTCACACGAAACTCCCCCCCCCCAACCAACCCCAATTAGAATGAAAGCAACAATATAATCTGATATTTGGTACTCATTCATTTAACAATAGCTCAATCAAAGACCTCTTCAGAATAACTAGTGGGTTTGAACATTATTGAAGGCATTGTCCGGCGGGATTTTAACAAGGACATTGTGGGAGAGAACTTGAAGCAGCGGCTCAACCGACACATTCAATCTACGGCCCACGCACGGCAGAGATCCCAGCGGGGACGGAATATGAGACAAAGAGGGGAGTGAGAACAAACGAGGACAAGCCGAGGGCTGCAAGCATCCACGACTCATGTTTATGTGGCTCCTAGGGAGCAATAAACCGTAAAAGAGAGGATATATATGTTGAAAACGCGATCCGCTTATAAAATGAAGGCTAAACCATCTAAATAAACGCCAATGTAGAAAAAATGAACAAAAATACGAACTGGACATAATTTTTTTTAAGGGCAAGATGCATAATCCGCGTTCTAGACATAACATGATAGACTCGGGGTTATAGCTTTATTCCCACCAAATAGAAAGAACAGCAGCGCAGAGGGAAACATTTTCATGGTTCTAGACCAGGGGTCTCTAAACTACGGCCCGGGGGCCAGATGCGGGCCTGGGGCCCCTCTCATCCGGCCCCTCGAGACCTTTAATCTAAAAAAAGATACTTTTTTTGACATGTAGTAAATCACAAAACTTAGTTGTTTGGGGTTAGTTGACGGCCCCTAAACTAATGATTGACAGTTAATGCGGCCCTCCGGCAGAAAAGTTTGGAGACCCCTGTGCTAGACTACAGCTCATCTTTGAGAGGAGAACTAATATGATTTACCAAACATCTCTAGTTAATTATGTCCGGTTGTGCAGCCTTGGGTCAGCATGAGGTGATTTCAGCAAGATCAATAAAATATGCGCTGATAATGATGAATCAACGGTCTTTTGGTGCTGTCCCCTCCCCATCCCCTGGTGTTTACCACGCTGCAGGCTCTATTTATCATTTGTTCAGTATGTCAAAGACATTCAAGACTGGCATACAAGATCGAAATCTTTTTTTTTTTTTTTTAAACTTTAAAAATGCAAACAGATGAATATGCTCGGCGTTGCTCTATTAAAATCGGACACACATGCATCGTTTATCTGATATCTGTTTTGGTCATCACTTTTTTAGGTCTATAGATGAGAATGTACAATGATTCGTTTTAAATAAGGCTTAGACAGAAGAGACTAACCTGTTGACATAATGTTTTTAAAAAAAATGTTTTCAAAAATTAGCCAGTGAGCACAGAACAAAAGTAGCCGCCACACAAGAGCTAATTCATGCTCTAGTCAGTAAGATACGTACAGCCATTTTTTGAAGATAGTAGATGAGAGCTCTTCTAACGTCCAGTCAATCACGGGCCGGAAGTGACTCCATTAAGGGAAGCCATTTCTAGAGCTTTTCTGTCAAACTGCGTTACATCCCCTCCTTCCTGTCTACGATGGAAACACTGATACTCACTCCCTTCTAACATGTTTGCTCAACTGGTTACCACGTTTCTACAAACTCGGACCGTATGGTTTATAGATTAGGGGTTCTCAAACGGCCAGCACCCAAAGGCTTCAAGAAATAAAAATTTAGATCAGATATTAAGTTTTGACCAAAATTATAGTGAATTATAAGGAGGAGGTGGTGTCGCTTTGGTAAAGGCTATCCGGAAAACTTAACTCAATATAAAGATGGTGCCATCCTCATCTAACGTTACTGAAAATAGGCAAAAACATAATGCCTCTGGCGTGGTGGGATTTTTTCCAACTGGGTCGAGCATAAATATGGGAATGGAAGGCCACGTTCTTGACTTGGTCCTTGTGATGGTGTCCGATAGGGTATAACCTAATAGTGGACTACCGCAACATATTCGGCTTTCGATTTAAACCACAGAGTCAAGTTAGTAGCACTCACGTAAACAAATAAATCGTCATTAGTATGAAGTCCTGGTCCACAGCTGGTCCCACGAAACAGACCAATTAGTTCCACCAAACAGAGCAATATGTCCCACGAAACAGAGCTATCTGTCCCACCTAAAGACTAATCTAACCCAACAAACAGACCAGTCTCAATCTATTTTTAAAATGGTGACGAAGATAACAAAGAAGACAAGAGCAAACAGAGCCACCAATGATTACAGTTCTAAAAAGAGATGAGCCATTCTGGGGCTGTCCAGCTAAGCAAAGTCGATTGCTGTCTGGACGGGGCTATAAATAGACTCCAATTCCTAGTTCAATGTTTGTGTACTGATTGTCTTTGGGGATCTGGGAGTGTGTGTGTGTGTGGGGGGGGGGGGGTCTTCTTGTGGTAAAGTATTAGATTCGGTGTTACCATGAAAAAGTAGACTATCTATAATCAACAGTAACTGAACTTTACTTTTTAATGCGCAAATATATTTTAAACAATTTAATGTTCTATTGAATGTTTTTTTTTAAATTTTGGCTGCCAATAAGGCAACGAGCCGCTAGAATATTTTATAAGTATCACAAGGGCAAAAATTCCGGGGGAGGAGGGGAGGGTATGCGATGGGCAAGATGTGTGCAAATGAGATTTCCGACACCCGGACCAAGTAACGCCGAACAACCTTTAGAGACAAGAACTTCATGATACAAAATGATCGGGTGTCTCTCCTAAGTTATTATTAAATGAAAGAATAATCGATCTAGATAGACGCTGTGGGGCAGTGTGGGGTGTATTGGTTACATCCTCTCGTTTAGGGCATCCCGAGATTTTTTGGTATTTATAAACCAGAGGAATGGGGTTTTCGAGAGGGTCAACTAATTATCTAGTTGATACCGTCCTTCACTCAAGGTTGTTGGATATCGACTAGGAAGCTCATGAATAGATTGGTATACGACTGCTAGTCACGATATCAGGCTGTTAGGAGCTCAGTTCCCGCGTTCAAATACAGCACGCCATCGTGGCTTTATTGGGATTGTGATGGTGCCATTAACCCCCACACACCGGGACAAATTTAGACCGACTGTGTGCTGTGATGTTTTAGGCCTCACGCATCAACATGAAACCATCTAAAGCAGATCAGATTCCTCAAGTGGTAAGCGCTCTTTAAAAAAGATGGCACCGATTAAAGCATGATATATTTTTAATACCCTAAATGTTTTCAATCTCGTGTATGTTTAAAGAAAGAACTCTTGTCAGTTTTAAAAGTAACATACACATTTTAAGCCGAAAAGATGTCATTATAGAGAAAGAGTGAAGACATGTGTAATTTCCATCCTTCTCTGGCATATGTTCTCTATGCCAGGGCTTCTGAAAGTGGTGGTCCGTGGACCGTTGCCGGTCCGTAGGCCATCCGCTGCCAGCCTGCAGAAGTTATTAAGAAAGGACACAAAAATATAATTATAATCCTCCATTTGCTACCATTAATACTAACCCTATAGAATATTCCAAATTTCACCAATAAGCTCATACAATGAAACAAATGAAATAAAATAAATTGCAGGGGAAATAGTTACTAGTCCCTAATGCAATGGAAAAATTCCTGCCTTTCCGCCATTTTTAAAAGGTTTGAGAAGCACTGTTCTATGCCACATAAAACTACTGTAACCACGTCTTCGGCAAGGCCGGTCCTGAGCCCCATAAGTTTTGGGGGAATAAATAAACTGAGCTGACCTGACAAATACACGACCATTGATTCTTACGATAAAGAAAGCCCCATAGACACATGAGCCCAAACCTCTGGCGGTATAAGGGCCACCGACCCGACCCCCAGGAAGCCATGACGTATCGAGAAAACATTGAGTAGATCCAGCCCCCATTGGCGACTCAATCCCCGAGTGTCACGGCACGTGAGCTCATCGCCTGCTCCACTTTAGGGATTTATTCATCGATTAGGGTCCAGCCAATTTGTTCTTTCTACCCGCGCCTGTTGGTTTCATGTGTGTTGTTGATTCCTTATGCGTCCAAAAACTTTCATACAATTCGTGATACGCCCACCAGACCGCCAACGCAAGTTACTCACTCGGAAAACAAGTGTTTTATCCGTGCTTTGCGTTTTAATCCACAGAAAAATGACACGTATGCAGATGTGGTGGGTGTCGCAACCTACAACAAACGAGGCAGCTACCGAAAAAATTGAAGTAATTTTTAAAGCAAAAACAACAATAAAACTGAGGAAAGCTTTTTCATCACATTTTATCGCCCGCCCTTCCCCTTTCATAGGAACATGTAAGTCCTTCCAGTCTAGGTTTGTGTAACTCGACGGCTTCAGGAATGGCTTGCCTCTATTTGCTTTGGACTTGTCAATAAAAATTGACTTTCTTGATCGATTTTCGCACATGCCCTTTTTTCCCTTCAACCTCCCTTCTCCCACCCTCCAATGTAAGGCAGAAGCCGATCCTGTGATTACGAATGACTTGTTCGCCATATTTGAGTGGTCAGGTCCAACCTGTAGGGGGTAACGTGAGCAAAGTCACCTGGCCTGCTGGCCGCGAGCGAGCAGGTATGTACCGTAGGCCGAACCTAGAGTGAGAGTCTGTACTGTTACCAAAATAAAACTTTGTCCAAAGTTATTGATCAAAATTGAGTAGCACGGGTCTGATTTCGTGTCAAACAAAAATAATACTCACAATTTTCAGATACCTTTACCAAGCGAATATAAAATTTCTTAACATTAGTGTTTTAAAGAGTCCTTTAGGGAAACCCACATTCATTGCTGATAAGGTTTATATCCCTTAAAAAAAACAACACACACACACAAACAACAACAAAAAAGCCTTCTTCCCACATCATTAGAAATAACTTTTTATACTTAAAGCACAAAACAATTAATAAAAAAAAATCACTGTTAGAGCAGTAGTCTCTTGAATCGATCTAATGATTTTTATTAGGCTTGGAACGCGGCTAGAACTCGCAGATGGCGAAATTAAAGGTCAGCCCGTGTCCCTGTAGAGTTATAGCTCCATAGTGGCCATTGATGGCGGGCGAGACAACACAAAGGGACCGATACAGTCGACATGGCGATAGGTCTGTTTTTTATCAATAGGCGTTAAGTGAGTTTCCAGGTTATTGGAAAAGTTAGGCGATTGCAGAGTCAATAGAAAGTTTTGCTCTAGGCCCAACGTATGAGAACTGTTATTAATGCCTTGACAAGGTTGAGAGATCAGTGGAATAAAGGGGGGCAACGACTGAGAAGAGGAATGGCGCAGCGCACTCTCAACGGGGCAATGGACGGGTTTAAAATGGACGGGAATCATTCAGTAGTATTGTTTCTGGCCAATTTAACGTGATGTCTTTCTCGTGTGAATTTGAAGACGAAAAATTCTTTTAAAAAGTATAAGCTGACATCGTAGGCTTTAGGTTCGTGTCAATTTTGTTTTTTAGCTAAAGAAATATTATTTTAAAAACACAACTATTCTCCAATATTTAGTAGCAAGTTTGTTAACAAAGTCATCAATGTTCATTGACCCC
>MUZC01000234.1:265202-283443 GCA_002072015.1 Radix auricularia | reverse complement strand
GTTGGGTTGCATTTTCTCGAGTGGCTGTGCAGTCCTATCCTTGAGTGACAGTCTTTACCACAGTTTTTACACACGAGTTCTGTGCTTCCAAATGTTTTGGCCTTTCTCCTATCTCTTCTGTCTGCAGCCTCCTCCATTCTTCGCTCCTCGGCTACTATGATGCCCTCTTTGACAACTGTGCGCCACGTAGATCGGTCTTCTGCCTTACACTCCCAGTCACTTGTATGTATTTTGGCTGCTTTTATGTCCCTTTGACAGACATCTTTAAGTCGCAAGCGTGGGCGACCTGTTTTCCTCTTTCCTGAAGCAAGTTCACCATATAGGAGGTCCTTCGGGATGCGGCCGGGGCTCATTCTTTTAACATGTCCTAGCCACCTCAGGCGTCTTTCACTAAGAATTGAGAACATGCTTTGGGTATGTGTTGTGTTAGATTGTGTTTGCGTTGTATTTGAAAGCTAGTATTTAATGCCATATGTGTCCTATAACCTAGTGGTCGCAGGGGGTTCTAATGTCTCCATTATAACTTTCTCGGGCTTTGAAGACCTTGGCGGCGCCCATCTCCTCTCCAGGTCAGCGGAGGACTTTTTAGCAATTGTCATTCGTCAACATTTTTTATTAAATTTTTTACTAGATCCCACGCGAGCGCACTGTTGACTTCGCTATCCATATGTATTAGTACTAATATACTCTTTGTTTTTCAATTATCTTGTTTTTCTGGGTTTAGTAATTTAACTGATAAAGTTGCTCTTGTCAGTTGTGAATTTTACCCGTAATTAATTTAGAATAAAGAAACACAAGATAATTGTATATATGAAGTTTTAACTAAACTATGATTAGTTTTTTGAATATTTTATTAAATGATCGATTTTATCTTATAAATAATAAGTGCACTATAAATATTTTTTTAAACATTTCTTCTAACAAATAATTGAACATTTTTAACTTCGATTGGAAGAAAGTAGGCGCAACGAAGGGAGATTTCAGTGATTTGTGTTGGTGGTAAATAATTCATTTATGATTAAATTTCAGTGTGTCTTGAAAGTTTAGTAATACATAGGGTATCATAAAAGCAGATAATAAGAATAGGTACAAGACTGCAATGAAATCAAGAACTGGAAAGAATAAAAATGAAATGAACAATTTTTTTTTAAAGGAACACGACATTGCATTATTAATTTAATTCGCCCCCCCCCCCTAAATACTTGATTCTAAAAAAGGAATATTTATATTTGTCTTTCACTTGTAACATTGTCTTAAAGACAAACATCCAATAAAGTAACTGAATAATAACGTTTTCTTCACTCCGCACCTCATGCCAAATGAAACATTTGACTAATAGCATCGCATCTTAAAATAATTATTTTACTGCCTCTCCCCACAGTTCAGCTCATCGTTTGCTTTGATATCCTCTGAAATTTACTGCTTGACCCGGTTAATTGCATGACAGGAAGTGTGGCAGTTTGGTCAAAAATAAACATAGTCTCATTTGATTAGTTTTCTTTTCAAATTCAAATTGACATGCCCGGCACAAAATCGATGCCTCGGAAGGCACTTTTATTGTTTTTATCTTTAAATGAAACATATCTTACAATTGTCTCGGATCCACTGACATACATTTAACGAGGCCAAGTATTTGATTGATTCCCCTTTTCTCTATTACTGTGCCATTTGTAGCCTGATACCCCGCCCCCTTCCCTCACACCACCGTATCACCACCCCGTGTAATGTAATGTAAAATAATAAAGTAACTACCTCGTTTCATGTAAGGAAAAATAAAATAAAGTACCGGTATCCGCGCCGTGTAATGAAAAGTAACACAATAAAGTAACCATCGTGTATAACGTTCAGTTACATATTTTTGTGGTGGACACTTATAATGACAAATGACCTGAGAGCTGTCGCATCAATAAATGACATTAGTTACAGAAACTAATCCTTATATGTATGAAGGCAATGACTCACAAGTTTAACTAGGCGCACACGAGCTTCATTAATTGTTATGCCCCCGTAACATAAGGTAGGCGTCATTAAGTGTACGCTAAAGCAATTTCCCTCATTCCGCGAGTGGGCTATTAGCGACTCTGCTGTTGAGTATAATGAAAGCATTACAGTCTACTTGTGCTTAATAGATGTAGCTCACTCATAAGGTACACTTCGGAACAAAAACTTTCCTCTCTTATAGAAACCCACACTTCTATCAATTTATTTGTGTTGTATGCGTGTGTCAACACAGGAAACGTGCATATGTAGTCCTTTAAGAGAAAAGTCTATGCAATAACGACTTCTTCAAAACAGCCAGCAACCGAGAGAATTTAATAAGAGTCATGATCGCCTATGTCTGGTCAAGACCCAGCGCGTGATAATGATGAATCTACCAAACCTCTTCCACACTTACTTTGTCCAAGAGCCTCCATAAAAACACGACGCTTATAATTGGGAACCCCATATCAATTAATGTAACTAAAGACAAGTGGATATTGAAAAATCACGGGGTAATTACACCTATCTATTCTAACATTGGAACGCAAATCTAGGAGCATGCAATAACAAACTATCCGTATATAGACGTGCAGCAGGAAAACAAAATGTCCATGTGTGAACAGGTAAGAGGAAACAAGCAAAGCAAAAAGGAAGACACGATCACACTAAACACAAACGCAGACTGTTGTTATCCTATCACTGTACCTAGTAGCTTACCTGTTACGATCACACTAAACACAAACGCAGACTGTTGTTATCCTATCAATGTACCTAGTAGCTTACCTGTTACGATCACACTAAACACAAACACAGACTGTTGTTATCCTATCAATGTACCTAGTAGCTTACATGTTACGATCACACTAAACACAAACGCAGACTGTTGTTATCCTATCACTGTATCTAGTAGCTTACATGTTGTTGCTAACAAACAAAAAAAATCACCTGGCTTAAAACATAACTAATTTTATAACGATGAGCTTAATGGCCAAAAAAAAGAATCATTTAGCCATTGAAACAAAATACAAATTCAGAACTTATTTTCACTCAAATTCCATCCACTGTAAATTGTATTTTTTTTTTAAAAAAAAGATTGTAATTAAGGTTTGAACCGCACACCTTCCAATTAAAAGAAAAACGTTTTAATCAACAGACCAACGGTGGATAGGATTTTTTAAAAGAGGATTTAATTTTTTTATTTTTTTTTATAGCTGACACGCTTTAATATAAGAGTGTGGTGAGTTTAAACCCAGAAAAATTGAAAAGCTGGGATGGAATTGTTTCTACAGAAGTGGGCAAACAGTATAACATTGGTTTTTGTTATTTTTTTGTTAAATAGTGTTTAATTCTTTTAAATTTTATTATTTTTCCATGTAAAGTGAGATGCAACTATAAATTCAAAAGGTGTTTGTTTGAGTTTAAAGACGTAAGATAAATAATAATAAAGGAAAAGGCAATTTTCTTTATAGAGATGGTTATAGTTATAGTATTGGCGCCAAGTTTCAGCTTCATGCCAATAAAAAATAAGCAAATAAAATTCATTTAGCTCATAATAGTATAACCAGACTGTGGTTTATATTAGAAACGGCAGTGTTCTGATATACGCAACTATTGTGTGTGTGTGTGTGTTTTAAAAAATATATATATATAATTGCTAATATATTAAAATGTATTGAACAATTGAAATAAAAAAAAACAAAAGAATCATGTTAGGAAACGTTTGAACTACCAGGTATCATAAACGTGTCTGATTCTTTACTTACACCGTTCAGGAAATCTTCATATAGCCATGTGTTTTTACATAGATCTACATTTTTTTTTTTACAATTCGAATCAATAACCGTGACACTTGTGAAATAATGACCGCTATTATTGTAGTATCATTAGATGGTTTCCCTGGGTGAGGATCGATAACTAGATCTGACAGTTGCCACGAGATATACACACAAATCAATGAAAGGTTAGTTCTTGAAAACGACGCGTGAACTCGGTGAACCTCATCACTGTAGGGTGAGCTACGGATCATTGATATCAAAACGTTTCTTTGGTACATCGGCGCGTCAATAATAGTGGCGGCAATTTATGATATCCACAGAGAAGCGGTTTTCAAATTTCACTTCACTTTTTAATCCGTGAGAGAAATTAAGAATAGTGACAAAATTCTTAAATATAATTCGATTTTTTTAGTTTCTAAACTTCACTAATATAATTGTAACCTGTTTTGTGAGTGCATAGATAAAGCAAGTTATTATATGTAGATTATTATGGCCGCTGATTATCTAGCGATACAACGAATGATCGTTCATTCAGCACCCTTTCTAACAATCCAGGCATTATATAATGTTAATGAGATCTTTTACTGTAGATCTTAAGTGAAAGAACAAGAATATATACAAACTTGTATTATCAGAAATAATATGTTCTTGCTCATGAGTGCTGAAATGTGGAGTCGGAAACAAAAGTGGTTCTACTGCAATCATTTCCGTTTTGTAGAAGCTGAGTGGTTTTTTTTTTTAAAGAGTATTGCTCTTTCTGACCAAGTGTCCAAATAAAGAGCCCCGTATTATTTCATAAGCTTTAATATTAATAGCATTTTGTAAACAATATACTTAAAGTTAATAGCTGTTTCAATTTATTCATTAATCCATTGGTATCAAAATCTCTTTAAACTCCCCCGGTGTTTGGAGCATTGGGTTTGAGTTCACGTCCACCGACGACAGTCTAATTGGGACAACGTCCAGCATGTTGATAAGATGACCTGGTCGCGATTGTTTACTTAAGTGAAATTAACTATTCAATTAGACTGACGCAGATCTAGAAACAACCCTGACGTGACATGATGCTGATGGACTTTCAAAAAGTTCACCAATCTTATGAATTTCATGACGAAAGCACCTTGAAAAGTGAGTAGAGAAAGAATCGGATGTAGGTGCATTATGGGTGTTTCCTTAAAATGAAAATTACAATCGATAAAAAGAAATCAATGTCGTGTTTTTCCGGTAAAGTTTAACAATCTCAAATTACATGACGTTTGGTAAGGCTCGGTTTAATAAATCAATTTGATCAAAAGTTAAAACTATCGAGGAACCCAAAGATAAAAACAGCGTGGCTTTACAAAACAATGAACACAAAAACGAAATTTAAAAATATTTCATTAAAAAAAGGGCACCCACTCAACCTTATAAGGATAAGTGCTGACAAACACTGCCAACACAACACCAAACCCGCCCCATATCGACCACTCACGCCAGGACAGTTCTCAACACGACAATAGTTGACATTTGGAAACGTTACATGTGGGTGACCCCCCTCCCCTTCAAATTGGATTAGCCTATCTACACAACCTCTGTGATTTGAACCAACATTCATTTTGACAGGATGAAGTGCAGCAGGGACTCAGCAAGTAGGCAGTGATACGGCATGGAGGGTAGGACATGGATGTAGTGTATGACATGGATGTAATGTAGGACATGGATGTAATGTAGGACAGTGATGTAGTGTAGGACATGGATGTAGTGTATGACATGGATGTAGTGTAGGACATGGATGTAGTGTATGACATGGATGTAGTGTAGGACATGGATGTAGTGTAGGACATGGATGTAGTGTATGACATGTATGTAATGTAGGACATGGATGTAGTGTAGGACATGGATGTAGTGTATGACATGGATGTAGTGTAGGACATGGATGTAGTGTATGACATGGATGTAGTGTAGGACAGTGATGTAGTGTAGGACATGGATGTAGTGTAGGACAGTGATGTAGTGTAGGACATGGATGTAGTGTAGGACAGTGATGTAGTGTAGGACATGGATGTAGTGTATGACATGGATGTAGTGTAGGACATGGATGTAGTGTAGGACAGTGATGTAGTGTAGGACATGGATGAAGTGTAGGACAGTGATGTAGTGTAAGGCAGTGTAGGAAAGGTGTGGGGAGCTCCCAGGCCAAAAGTCGATGAGGTCTACTGTTAACAGCTGTTGCTTAAAAAACAAATAACATTATACTGTTTCTCTTCCTATTCAAGACCAACATAATTTAACAATAACTTTGCAACACATGGTCCCTTGGGTGGGGTTTCTATCTCTTTCAAACTTGATCTTAGCTATTGAATAACGTAGGTGTTACGGCCGGAGGATTTTCGCTTGTATGTTCAGTTTTCGCCTGGTGTGCCACTTAGCCATTTGCGAGATAAAATATTGAATAATTAATCTTTAACTTTAATGCAACTTAATTATTGGAAATTACAAATCATGTACAAATGCCATAAGAAAGATATCATTTAGATATCAAATTATTTTTTTTTAAAAATAATTTAGTCGGCATGTTTACTCTACACATAGTTTTACACAAAATTTAAAATGGAGTATGATTCTCAATATGGGCGCAACATGACTTTCTTAAAAATATTGCAGTATTGTTGTGTGTAAAATTTTCATTTGTTAAATGGAGACTCAAGCATTGCTAACAAATAGCTATACTGTGAAAGAAGGGCATTAAAACATTGATAAATATAGTTCATTAATCGGCGTTAAATAAGTATGGGCCGGCGTGCCAGGGCTATGGCACAACTTGTAAGTCGATAGATGGTAAGTTCTGTCGATAGATGGCGAGTTCTGTCGATAGATGGTAAGTTCTGTCGATAGATGGTGAGTTCTGTCGATAGATGGTAAGTTCTGTCGATAGATGGTGAGTTCTGTCGATAGATGGTGAGTTCTGTCGATAGATGGTAAGTTCTGTCGATAGATGGTAAGTTCTGTCGATAGATGGTAAGTTCTGTCGATAGATGGTAAGTTCTGTCGATAGATGGCAAGTTCTGTCGATAGATGGTAAGTTCTGTCGATAGATGGTAAGTTCTGTCGATAGATGGTAAGTTCTGTCGATAGATGGTAAGTTCTGTCGATAGATGGTAAGTTCCAGCATTGTTACGGGTAGAAGAAGTAAATAAAGCTGATAATGTTTGGCGAGCTATGGCCTAAGAATGGACGACACCTTGTATGAGTAAAGAATTAAATAATAATAGGTAAAGTATGAAGCTTTAAAAAAATAAAAGTACTCTAGATAAATTTTGATTTAACACATGCCTGAATCTGATAAAATTTAGAATAAGGAATTAGCTTCAGGAACAGTGCTGGCCATTATAAATTGATCAATATCTGGGTAAGTCCAGTCAGACACTGCGCTGGGCACTATAAATTGACCAATTTTATATGGAAGTTCAGGCAGGAACTGCGCTGACCACATAAATTGATCAATTACTGGGAAAGTCCTGTCAGAGAACTGTGGTGACAACTATAAATTGATCAAGTACAGTACATTTCTAATCCCCTTTTGATCTATAGTTTTTTTTTGTTTTTTAAGACATAGAAAAGTTATGAGAGTGTAGCCTGCTTTGAATTAAGCCACTAGAAAATCGGTGTTAAATTTGTGAGTTTTACCTATGTATCAGCGACTACTCAGATTTTCTTCTTCTTTTTTTTTTAAAGGGGGGGGGGGTATCCTAAAAGCCAAGTGTTAAACCCACTTCTGAGAGATTTCATCCAACCCGACGTTACAGCGTGAGACGCGGCAATCTTTTTTTTAAAGTTATTATTATTTTTTTAAACTTTAATTCTAAAAGTTTAGAGGATGTATATTCATTGTGCTTTGGAGATGCTATTATTATCTTTAAAAGACTTAAGTATAACCATGTGCAAGCATTTGACTCATTGTACCTTCCTCTGAGTCCGTTAAAGCTTCTCTGTGGAAGAATTTAAATGTGACGTGTTTTATGTGACAGACCCAATCCAACTGAGATGTGGCAACGATAAACAAGTTAGTGTAAATGTCTGAGAAGCTAGAAGAGGTAATGAGGCGGGGAAGATGGGGGCAGACACACGCTATATTCATAGCTTGTCTGCTTGCAGCAGATACTTGCCGTGAATACGGGGAGTGTCGGCCATTAGCGCCAGGTCAGTTGTGGACTCACGGGAATCAATGTTCAATTAAGGGAAGTGCGCTCCAAGTCTGGGGCCCACCATTGATCTGCAGGCATCAGTTATAACAACCGGAACCAGCAGTGGCTCACCCGTGTTGATGTGTAGAACAAAAAGTGTGTGTGTGTGGGGGGGGGGGTTGGTATACGAGCTGAGATGGATCCGGTGGGACACAAAACTTGGCACCTTTACATTATGAAGTTGGGCTAAATAAAAACAATTTTGGTAATTGTTATTGTTTTGCGGTCTATAAATAATTTTTCTCTTATGTACATTCCAATCTCAACCCCATCTTTACTTACAACTAGATATTGCAGATACAACTAGATATTGCAGATACAACTAGATATTGCAGATACAACTAGATATTGCAGATACTGCTGTGAGAAAAGCAAAATGCGTTGAAAGTTTATAAGGCATACTGCCTATAAATAAATTACTAATTATTAAATAGTCCTTTGAGTACATTTGACACCAAACCACGATGATGGGGAAAAGACGGTTAAGTTTTACAGTCACAAGTTGAAGTGATGAAATCACGTAGATGCACATAATAAAATGAAATTGAAGTGGAAGGGGGCAGGGTAAAGATCAATGCTGCCTTGAGTTGAAGACGTGTTAAACATGGATATAGGCTCAAAACAACACAAGGATTCTTCTTAACACTGCGCATGCATACGACATGGTTTATTGTACTTTTCTTTATCTGACTGTATAAAAATATGATCATTTCAAAACAAAGTCTCGCTTGAAGTAAAGATGTACGTGTTGAGATAACGCGAGATACTGTGATTATATATATATATATAGAATCTCTTTTGGTTTACAAAGTGAATATCACTGGTGATTTAGTAAAGTAATTAAAATAAAAGTACATCAATGGTTTGTTTAAAAAGACAATGTTCAAGGTAATTAGTTCTAAAACCAAAAACAAGAAATACGATACTAAGACACCTATCGGTAATAAGCAAAGGGGATATGACATATATAAACTAGGATAAATACAACAAGAGTTGAAGATATAGTCATAGGTAAATGGGAAATTGGAAATATATATCTGGATGTGAGAAGACAGCATTAGGGTATCTCACCACAAACAGCAACATAAGTCACACAGACCAAGCTTTATTTTATTAACATATAATATCTTTTTAAATTACTTTTTGTGTAGGATTGGGTGGCTTTAAATGAAGATATTATATCCCCTGATTGAACACAAACCATCTCAGCAACAGTTTTTACACTGTCAGCACATTTCCGCTCGGGGTATGGGTGGAACAACTAGACTATAGACTACGAAAGCAGCTATGACTACACGACACCACGAGCCGAGCCTATCGCGAGGGCTCACAGTGACATCAAACAACAAGGACGTACCTTAGCCAGGTCTATGGGTTATGCTGGAAGCCTCGACGGCTTTATCTCTAGTTGGAAATAGGAGGAGAAAAATAGTCATCAACATACAAGACGAATCCACTCAGTGAAATCACACACGCTGATGTAACATAGACACATTGATGTAACACACAAGTTGGCGTAACACACAAGTTGACGTAACAGACACACATTAATGTAACACACAAGCAGATATAGAAGAAGTTTAATGTAACGCACAAGTCGACACAACACACACCTTCACGTAAAACCCACCTTTGACCAGTATTTTGATATTGAGACAGGGTTGTGCAAAAATTGGTGGACTAACAAGTTATGTAAACCATAATACAGGAACAAATACCCTCGTGTACACAGTGCTGTGAATGGGTGAAATTTTTTGTGTGCCGTATATAAACTGCAGACACAGCATACAATTATGGGTGCCAATAGGTGCACGCATATGAAATAGTAGGGGAGTTAGTTAGAGAGATATAGATATCTACATTGATACTTATCAAATAAAAAATACTAAAAATCGCACCTTTATAATGTTATTTCATTTATTGTCATTCCACGACCTATCAATTTTCAACTTTATTATTTGTCGAATTAGTACCCAAAGAAACTGAAGCTTACTTACTATTAATATAATTTTATCTAAGCTGAAAACTTTGCAATGAAAACAACATTTTTAAATTTTGCAGAGGGCTGTCAATCAACAATGTTAATTAATAAACAAGCACACGCATTACATACACAAAGGTAAGAAAAAATGCCTTTAAATACTTTAAATTATAATGAAAAAATATGAAAAAATATAATTATTTAAAAAAAAGGCCACCAGGCAGTGGCGTAGCTATGGGGGAGGGGGTCCATATTTGAAATCCCCCAGGCCCCCACTTGAGGGCAAGGCCCCAAAGGAGTGTCTAAAAAGATTTTTTAACATTAATATTATATATTCCGCCATAGGTCAAAATAAATGGTGTCACAAAGACGCCAAGCCCCCGGGCCCCCAAATCCTTAGCTACGCCACTGCCACCAGGAAGATCCAAGAATACATGAAGATGTAGTATGTTGGATGAGTCAGAGAGAATAGGAACCAGTTGGGAATACTGGCAAGAGACCGTGCCAAGTGGAGTACTTGGACAGAGGCCCTGTGTTCCACAAGGAATATTTAAGAGGGAAATGGTGTGGAAAGATTACGTTATGATTCCACAAAAGGCGTAACAACCCTCTCGATCATCAAACATTTACCAGACAGAACGACCAGCACCCTTGGAGGCATACGATGACGTCACACTTAACAAGAGAATACAATGGGCCCACAGCACCTGCACGCGACAAGGGCACGTGTTGTTGTTTTCTCCCTTTCTTACTTGAGATCAACACAACAGCAGAAGCTCCCACAGGAACAGCCGGCTTATCTTCACGCGATGTTCCCGTTGGCACGCCTGGGCCCCAGAGATATGAAACTTAATATAGGAACAACAGCTGTGCTGGTCCACACACACGCCGGGTCACATCGGGCTACGGCAGTGTCAGGTGATGTGTAGCCTCCGGGAAGTAGCCAGAGAATCCAGGACGGCTACCGGTCGTTACGTCACATTTTCAGGAGGAGACATTTCGTCTGATATTAAAATCACCCCCCCCCCCAAAAGACCCTCATACACATTACAGCACGTCAAATGGCTTTTTTTTTTTGGTATAAATTTGTTTAAAGCATTTAATTAAAGTTCAATGTGTTGGTTCAATCTGCTTGGAATTGAATCAAATGCAGCAACATATCTGTGCGGTCCTTCAGACCCCTAAACGTTATAATGATTATCATTCTTTAAAATGCGACACTAAATGTCACAACTACATGATCATGTTAAAACATTCTGCCCAGCCGATAGCCCTTTATTCTATCTTAGACTTCGATGCACAGAACCTACGTCACACCACGCAACCCTAACCTCACCCTTTATACCCCTACCCCAAAGCATCCGGCATATTAAATGAGCCAACGCAATTACTGACGTCACTTAGACAGGCACACACTCACACAAGAGACAATAGGCCGGAAGTGGACAAAAATTTCAGATATGCTGACTGGTCAAACCACTTTGGTAATTAAAAAAAAAGCAGTCGATATTATTAACAGCTTTGCACAAAACTATTATTATAAATTGGTAATGCAATTCGGTGGTCTCATTGTTATTTTTGCCAAACAGCATTGTCAGATATCTAACACATTGTTATTGACACACATGATAGTTTAGCTAAAACTTAAACATACATTGTCTTTCTAAAGGAAATCTAATAAAATGTACACTTTCTTAACTTCTGTAGTACCGACCGAGTAAAGCCCTTGCTAGGTGCCACAGGTAATATGGACTGAAGACATCGACACAAACCTCCAAAATAAAACGAACAATGAAAACGTCTTTAAAATGGCAAGCTCAAAATTATACCAATGCGAGTTTTCGAAATTGATCTCCACGTCGTTCGCCCGATAATTTCGTGGGTTCGAGCACACGAAACCTCAAAGCTATCATCAAGCTAAATGCGACATAATGGCAATGACGAATAATGTGTTGAAGTTGATGGATTTCTGTATTCTGATCAATGAACAAGGTGGAGGGAGTTGGCACTCAGGCACATAGAGACAGTTGTATTGTTAGGATGGAGGCAGACGTTGAGATCGAATTTCTTACATTTCAGACATAATAATAACAGGAAAGAAAGATGGGGAAAAAATAAACAAACTCATGTCATTAATAAACAAACAACTCATGTCATTCTTACCCTACTAATAAAAAATAATTGCTGGGAAGTTTTCCTTTCCAATCAAACTTTATATCCTAGGTTGACTCCCCTTTGAAATATCACAATGGGTTAGCCAAAAATTTTCCACTTGGCTGACACCGTAGACTCCAATATGCAGCAGGGACCTTAACTCGAACTCCCGCTGTCCAAGATGCTAACACACAGAACTCACGGCTATTTTATCCTCCAAACTATGAAAACTTCCTCAAAAGCTTTTTTTTCCCCCTCGATACACTCCAGCAATCAAAAAGGTGTATAGTATAATCCCTCAAATTGTGCAGTCAATGTTTGATAGATGTAGATCCGCTTGCAGTAGAAACAACTCCACAAAGCGACTATCTTCACCAGAATGCAAAGTGTTGTGCTAAGTTAGACGATTTTTTTTTCTCTTTCCCAGTTATCAGCGTTATCGATTGCTCTCGCCCGCAATCGGCCTACGCTACGCCAGCGGACGTCTCTCCCTTACGGTGTTGCGGACGTGGGGGGAAGCAATGGTCGGCCTTGCCATCCCCAAACTCCATTCCCTCACTCACTACACGGTCCCTGGCTTTATCCAAGTCTTTACTAGCACACAAAGGTTCGATAGTTGAGATCGATCCGTGACATGGACCCCCAAAACACAAACACGCGGTGAAGCAAACATCCGAAAACCAGGGGCGAGCATGGGAGTGAGCACTGCACTATTAACGAAAGCCCCTTCTGTCGGTTTTAGAAATACGGCGGTTATCAAAGGCTAAACTCGAATCCTGAATGATGCTGTCAATTTTACAATAAAGCCACGTAGACGTAAGAAAACAGGGGCAAATGATTCTGTATTATTTTTTTTACCTTGCCTGAAAAAAAAAAAGGGGGGGGGGGATTGTGAAAACAGGATCCATAATAAAAATGATTTGGAAAATTGACCTAAACAAAGGCAAGTAGCTGTGTCAAAGATTGTCACCAGTCCCCGCCCTGCTCCCCGAATATACTGGGGAAAAGGGGGTTGAGATTAAAACATCAATTTACCTGGGCGTTGCCCTACTGGCTGGCGTCGAAGGTAGCCTACATGTTTGAGTCAATATGGCTTTCGAAATAAATCGCAAACGAGAATATGACAAGAGATGGTCACCCGTTTCTTATGCACCAAAAACAGCGGTCAATAAACCGGAGCCAACTGTTGCTGAGGGCGACATCAACAAATGACATAAACATCTGCCGTTTACACATTTAATTTTTAGCTGATTTTTTTTTTACTTATTCATGGCTGCCTATAACGCATGGAGATGATTTTACACGCTATAATGTTGTGTGTGGAATGTTTGGGTTAATTGTTTATGTATGTGTAGGTAGAAAAGAAAAAGACTAGGTTACATGACGAAGACCGAAAAATTTAATATACAGAAGTTCGAAATAATTATTTCAGGAAACTTCTGTTTGTTTTTTTTTTTCAAGTAAACTGCTTTAGTTTGATACACATTTGGTGCTATTCGTATAAGCTCAGTAATATGATCGATGTGATCTATTTCAGTTTCATTTGCACTATACCCCTAAGCAAACATACACAGCATTGCTCGTTAGAATTTGAAAGATATTACAAACTAATGACAACAGAAACATCTCAGAAACTACTATCCAAATATCTGTAAAGTCGTGTCTATCTCGTATTTGGTCGTTTGAATGAGCTGCTGTCTGACTCCAGCCCGCCTCAGTGATAGTGTATACATGGCATGCTATGGCGGATTAAGGGGGGGGGGGCTGAGCGGGCTAAAGCCAGGGGCCCCCGACGGTTTAGGGGCCCCCAAACTTTTTGTAATTATAATAAAAGTATACAAATGTTTGCAGGAACCCTTGAAAATATAATTTAAAAAATTAATAAATATTAACTATACAACTGATCGCCAATCAGACCGGATACTACTGATGGAGTTAATAATCGATAAAAAGTGATTTAATTGGCTCACTTAGAGAACAAAGTATGAAGTATAGTTTATATTTTTAAAATTTCTCATTTTTTAGACAAGCTCCGCTGGCCGTGTGTAGAGAGTACAGGCGCGTGATGCAACCGATGTAGGGTTCGATTCCCAGCAGTGGATGAAAATTTTTTTCTTTTCACACTCAATTGTAATATACCACAAACACTTCACACAGTTATTTCTTCGTGTTCGTTTATTTTTTTTTTTCATTATTAATATTTAGTTACATTCCTATATTAGCTGTTAACAATCATTTTATCTTAAGGGACGCTGGCTGGATAGGGCCCCCGTTTCATTGCAGCCCGGGGCCCCGTGCAGTCTTAATCCACCCCTGATGGCATGACATAATTACAAGGTATGTGAAGAGCTTGTTACATAGTGATAGTGTAGACTTGTCATGACATAATTACAAGACATGTGAAGAGCTTGTTACATAGTGATACTCAGGGGCCGATTAAGACTGCACGGGGCCCCAGGCTGCAATGAAACGGGGGCCCTATCCACCCATCGTCCCTTAAAATAAAATGATTGTTAACAGCTAATATAGGACTGTAACTAAATATTAAAAATGAAAAAAAAAAACGAACACGAAGAAATAACTGTTTGAAGTGTTTGTGGTATATTACAATTGAAAGTGAAAAGAAAATTTTTATCTTCCTCTGCTGGGAATCGAACCCCACACCGGTTGCATCACGCGCCTGTACTCTCTCCACACGGCCAGCGGAGCTTGACTAAAATGAGAAATTTAAAAAATATAAACTATACTTTATACAATGTTCTCTAAGTAAGCCAATTAAATAACTTTTTATCGATTATTAACTCTATCAGTAGTATCCGGTCTGATTCGCGATCATTTGTATAGTTAATATTTATTAATTTTTTAATTTTTTATATTTCAAGGGTTCGTGCAAACATTTGTACCCTTTTATTATAAATATAAAAAGTTTGGGGCCCCCTAAACCGACGGGGGCCCCTGGCTTTAGCCCGCTCAGCCCCCCCCCCTTAATCCGCCATAGGTGTTACTGTACACTTGTCATGACATAATTGCAAGACATGTGAAGAGCTTGTTACATAGTGATAGTGTAGACTTGTCATGACATAATTACAAGGCATGTGAACAGCTTGTTACGCATCTGGTAACTCGATCTTCCTGACGTATGGGTGAAAAACCAGGGGAGCATCAAATATGACACATATTAGCCCCGGTGGAGTTTTTAAGCAGGTACCGGAAGTAGCATTGTTTCCGTGTCATTCCACACAAGGGAGGGACTTCATTAGAGTTTCAATTCAGAGTTGTTCTCCTCTTAATGAACAGCTCTTACTTTATCTATTCCAAAGGTTCAAAGAAGACGGATCCTTCATAGAATGGTGGCAAAAAAAACCCCCCACCTATATAATACTTTAAACGCTTTTATTTAACTTGCTCTGTCAATATAAGTTATCAATATTTCCCCTTCGGACCTATTGAAAGATATGTAGCATACTAATTCTTTTCTGAGGATGATATATGAATCAATCATTATCAATTAATAATAATCATGAAATTTTAAAAATTGTTTCACACTCATTAGTTTTTAAACCTTTAAATTGTATTTTATTTATAAAGGTGTTAAAAAGACATAATTTTTACCTTCTACCCAGAATAATTTAAATCAATTAAGGCTAAACATGAAAGCGTCGGATATCCTTGATTAATAAACATACTAGTTTCTTTATCCCCCTTACTGCTGTAAGAGTATCAGGAAAAAATTAATTCTTTTCTTTTTTTTTAGGTCTGCGGAACTTAATGATTAATATTAATTGTTAAAAATTTTAATAAATTAAAATTAATTTGATCGATTAAATTTTAAAATATTTCAATATTTTTTTTTCTAATTTATTAATAATTTATATTTTTTGGTACTTAAAGAATTTTCCCTCGTACTATAATTACCTATTTAGACGTGCATACATAAACAAAAAGGATTTTCTTCCTCATTTATTGCATAGCAGTACGAATTTGATGTTATACGTCACAAAATATGGGAGCCATGGAACTACTGAGACTTATCGGAAACAATGAATTGCGACTCGACGGGATCTATAAATGCATTATAAAGTTACAATCAATCGAAATAAATCTATTAATTTTTTCTGATTAATGGAACAAATATTTTAAAATCAGTACCAGCCCTACTTTTTTTTTGGTACTTACGCGAGCAAAAGCGAGTGGTTTGAAAGTGTGAAACATAATGTTTATTTCTATTAAATGGTTTGGGGGGGGGGCGGTGGGAGTTGATTATTGTTTTAAGATATATTACTATTAAACGAAAAACAATGTCGCACTGATGTTTAAAATGTTGCTCTTCGTGAATTATAAATAGGGACGGGGGGTAGGGGGTGGGACAAGCTTACTCAGTTTAGGTAGAAATAAACTAGTAAGACAAGGAATGGGAGAACATAAGAAATGGTATAAACAAAACCACGTGGTCTCACTGCGTCAATTATTAAAGAACTTATACTACACTTGTTCGGTAACCCTCAACTATATATTTCCTTTATTTATTTATTTATTTATTAACTAGCTGACCCATCGTGCGTTGCAACGACCTCAGTAATAATGAATAAATTTTGAATAAAGTTTGGTTCAGATCCATTCATTTTCCCAGTCGTTAATTAAAGTTAAAGCTTACACAATTTATATACATTTCATATGGCAAAAATAAAATTAAGGGCCCATAGGCCCAATCGGTGCTAGAAATTAAATTTAAAATGGATGTTTATTTCGTTCTAAATCATATTAGATATATTTTTAAATATCTTTCAAGCTTATGTAATTGTAAAACCATAATTGTAATAAATTCTTAAAAGCTTACGAAAACAAAGATTTTGGGCCCCCGTTCCAAAAGGAATGGACGTTAGGAGTTCAACGCTGTATAGTATTTTAATATTATCTTTAAAGTATGTAAGGACCAAGTTTGGTCAAGATCCATTCATTTTCCAAGTAATTAAAGCTTAAACTAATTTTTATATTGCTCATATAAGGGAGAAAAAAAACATTTGTGGCCCCAGGCCCCCCCCTATGAGTGTCACTGTCAATTTTCAATTTTGTTTTCACAAAAACCATCCCGGAAGCATAGGCAACAATTTCGTAAAGTTTCATCGTGATCGGGTGAATTGTTTACTCAGCTGTAAAGGACAAACATACATTGATACATACATACATTCATTTATACATACATTCATTTATACATACATACATACAAAAATAAATACATACGTACATACATACATACATAGATACGTATATACTTTGATGTTTACATATATAAAGTTTGGCAAGATCAATGAATTTTATCAGTAACATACGCTTACACTAATTTTTATAAAGCTAATTTAGGGCAAAAATACATTTAGGGATTCCTTGACCTATTCTGTGCAAGGTGTGGATTAAAAGAATCTGTTCATTTTAATTGATTTTCAACATGGATATATTCCTCTAGATCGTTAAAAATTGAATGGGGAAAATATCTTAAACATATGCGAAAAAATACATTTGGGGCCCCAGCCCCGAAGTAATGGTCATTAGAAGTTCAGTGTCCTATAGTATTTTAATATTTCCTATCAAATTTTTATATATAGAGTTTGATTAAGAATGAGATCCACCAATTTACACAGTAGCTAACAATTAAGTAATTTGTATATACCACATATAAGCAAAAATGAAATTCGGCAAAATCGGTGGAAAAAAATAACTTTAATATCATGATTATTTCAAGCTAAATCATAATAGATACATTTTTCAATATCATTTAAGGTAGTGTAATATCATAATATTATAATCATAAATATCATAAAAGGAAATAAAGTCTTAAACGCTTACGAAAATAAAGATTTTGGGAAATGGAAATTAGGAGTTAAAAACCATATGGTATTTTAATGTGGGTTATAAGTATGTATGCACTAAGTTTGATCAAGATCCATTCATTTTCCAAGTAGCCGATGCCTAAACTAATTTTTATATAGCTCGTATAAGTAAAAGAATAATTTGGGCCCTCGGCCTCCAATAAGTGTTAATGTTCAAAAATGTTTTCACAAAGCCATGCTGGAAGCATAATCAACAATTTCTTTAAGTGTCATCATGATCGGGTGATATATATATATATA
>MUZC01000234.1:193456-264910 GCA_002072015.1 Radix auricularia | reverse complement strand
GGGGGGGGATAGGGATCGTCTGGTCTGCGAACGTCTGAAGTGCGTCGTCGGGAGGCTTTCCTTCCTACCCAACATATCGATCGGTACACCACGGCCCAGGGACACGAGCAAGTCTGAAGCTGGCCAGGGGTTAGTTAGTTGATCTGTTTCCAGAGTAAAACATTGGGACATTGGCATGTTCGATGTCCGGTAGCTCGTCAATAGAAATTAAACAATTCTGTCAGTGGAAAATAACAGGTGCGACTTACTGAATGTGCGAGGCTTGCGGAATCCACAAGATAAGCCAATGAAATGAGTAGATTTACGAACGTGAAATGTGTACATTTAAGCCACTGAAAATTAAAATGTAAGCCTGTGTAAGGGGTAGTGTGTTAGTTAAATGGTACAGTGTAATTAATACTTGAGATTTTTCTGATAGATGTCTTCCTGTCATGAACATAGAATCACTCTGATAACGGAGCCCATCTCTACATCTGCATATTGAGTTCTAAGGATTCAGGAGCCGGAGCAGCGGTTTTGAAGGGGAAAAAACCCACCCCTTTTTCCTTTACCAATTTAAAAGAAGAAAACATTCATGAATATGGCTAATTTTCTCTTCCCCTCGCTCTTACATATGACATATGCTTTTAATTAATTCATTTAGACCGCCGAGATTGGATAGATCTTCGAGACATTGATGGTATATATAGTCAAAGTTTCAATTTCACAGGATATAAATCTAACCATTATCTTACATCTAACTAAGTTTTGTTAAAAAGTACAGTTTAAAGTTGTTTTTTTTTTTTTAAAAAAAGAAAGAAAAAAAGATTTCAATAAATAATATTAACGAAAATAATTTATTAATTTTGTAAAATTGAAAATTGACCGTTCTTTCATTGCAATATTTAATATTTACTTTTATTTGTTGTTTGCGAATTCCCCCCCCCCCATTTGTATTGAATCTCTTTTAATGGAATAAACACTGCAGACTGAATGTTCAATCAACACAGACAGATCTAAGGATTAAACAGAGCGATGCCTGTAGCAGTAGTTCGGAAGATCAAAAAAATGATTTCAAAAGTCGCTGGTCCTGCCGTGAGATGTCCCTGTCATCAGGACTTGTTTGTTCACGGTTCAGGGTGGACCAGTCAAAAGCAGTGAGTTGCCAATGAGGAGATGAAAGGGACTTTATAAATAGGCCCATTAGCGTGATCACGACTTCAAGCCTCCAGACACACACAGTAGGCCGGCGGCTAATCTTGGGCAGGCAAGAAATGGGGATGCAGAGTAGAAAATTAGATTGGAATAAGTCGCTGATGTCGTCAGAAAGCTAGCCATTGTTTTTCTTTCTTTTTCTTTTCCTCTATTTTTTAAACCCATGTTTTAATGCTGAAACATGATATGGGACATTTGATGACCTCAAAGAGCGCCATCTTTGAAAAAATAAATTTCATTTCACTTCCATGACCATCTATTATCTTTAGTCCTTCGTATCACTTCATGTTAATGTGCTTTGGGGTTTAAAATGAGGACTTCACAAAGAAGATGAGCTGCTGTTGACAACAAAAGGTTGATGTTAATCACGTAATACCCCCGACCCCCCCCCCCACACACACAACTTTATTTTCTAATGCACACAAGTCATAGGAATGAACATATTCAAGTTCCCTGATACTTAAATAAAGTTTAATAAATTTGTTTAAATGAAGGAGGACAGAAGTGTGGGAAGTATGACATTCTACATTGGAAGAAATTAACTTTTCAAAAACGACTTTAAATAAGGACCATTTATTGGAGTCAGTTCCACTGCCCACCGAATGAGATATTGGAAAGAAGAGTTGGGACTGGAGAAGGCACACATTACGCAAACCGCCTAACATCGTCAGTTTAAGTGGAACCCTAAGGGCAAGCGGGAAAGAGGTCCCTAAGAAATACCTGGCGTCGCGACCTTGGAGCAGAAAACGCAAAGATAGTTTACAGCTGAAAGCAATTAGAGGAAAAATGGCTCTGGAGGGACAGATGACTCTGGAGATGTGTGGTTGGCGGCACATGCCACTTTCGGATGTGGTGACGGGCAATGATGATAATTTGGTATCTTTATGTATATGTTACCGGCAAAGTGTGAAATCAGTCATTCTATAGAATGCCTAGGTAATGTATAGAATGCCTGATGGTTTCAGGCAAACTGTGAAATGATTTGATATTTTATACATTGCCTAGGCATTCTATAGAATGCCGGATTACCTGCCGGCAAAGTATATAACTCTACGCCAGATCAGAATTCACCGTATGTCCAAAGAACTTAATGAGAATTGAAGACGTCCCTGACCACGAAATACCTCTCCGATCTGCAGCTACTTCTCAGTCCACAGGAAGCGGACAAGGATTCGTCAGATGTATGTGCAAGACAAAATGCCAAAATATGAAGTGCCTTTGCGTGAAAAAGAAAGTTAAGTGCAACTCAAAATGTCATTCTAGCCTTCCCTGCTGCAACAAGTAGGCCTTGCCAATTGTGCTTTGTGTTTTACCGGTAACAATATTCTATTAGCATTCTTCTTTAATTCGCGAGATGTATGTGCAACATCAAAGTGCTAAAATATGGAGTGTTTTGTGTGAAGAAGAAAGTTAAGTAAAAAGTGTCATTCCAATCTCAGTTCTACTTTCATTGTTTTCCGGTAAGAATATTCTGTGCTTTATTTCGTATTTTTGTTTTTCCTTTTCAAATGCGTATTAATTAATAAAGGTTTCTCATCTTGTGCCGTTTTAACACTTTGCCTAAACGGTACTGGTCATTCTATATAATGCCTAGGAATTGTATAGAATGCCTAGGAAAAGTATGTAACATCTTCATAAACGACTTCTATTTCACAGTTTGCCTGAAACCATCAGGCATTCTATACATTACCTAGGCATTCTATAGAATACCGGGATTTCACACTTTGCCGGTAACATATATAATAAATTAAAATTACTTCTAACAACAGCCTCCAGATTTAAGAACACTGGTATAGTGATACTGTGGCGCATCTAGTGCCCCTCAAGGCGGTCTGAAAGTGTTCCGGCCAATTTTCCCTTTAAGGTTCGTTGGTCCGTTTGCAAAGTAAACAAAATCGTATGCAAAGTTGCACAGCATCTATTTTTTGTGCAATATTTTACTAATTTTCTGCGCGGTAATTCTAAACTGCTGCGCAGCATCGGTCAGATGTCTGCGCGGCCACGCAGCTTAAAGGGAACATTGGTTCCAGCCATTTTCAGTGACTAACAAGCAAAGAAAAGAGCACTCTTTTTTACCCCACCATTCGATAATGAATAGCATAGTTCATAAACATTTTGTACTCTATGCCAGTGCTTCTCAAATTTTTAGTATGGCGGACCAGCAGTCATTTTTTTCAATTGCACCAGAGACCTGCACTATTTTCCCGGTAGTGACGTAGAAACGAAATTTAATTTATTTTCTTTTACTTGTTTCGTTGTATCTGCTTATTGTCGAAAAATTGACATATTCTATAAGGTTAGTATTAAGGCATGAAAATGGAGGATGATAATTAGAGTTTTTGGTTCTTTCTTGATAACTTCTGCGGAACGGCAGCGGATGGCCTACGGACCGGCACCGGTCCGCGGACCAACACTTTGAGAAGCACTGCTCTTATGCGATGTCATTTTTTTTTCATGTGATTCTGAAAACAATTAATATTAGTCTTTCTTTGACCTATGTGCGTTTTCTCCTCTGCACCGCACACCCGACTTAACTTGCGGATCAACCGTGTGTTGTGGCGTTGTGCTGGTAATGTTGGTTAATTCTACAAGTCGCCTCAGATTGTTGGACGGAAGGGTTTCGTAAGCATGCAGCGCACGGGACATATACTTGTTTGTTGTTGTTTTTTTCTCTGGCTAGACGAGTCATTAGGGAGTGGTCGAGGGGTTACAAAGACTCTTCGCTTCACCAGGACTCAGGACAGTGACTCCAAAATCATTGTACACTGCAAGTTTACAAGGGAATGTCAGTTAATACATCAGAATCAAGAGTTGCATTACTGAGCAACCGGTTTTTTCAAAAAATCAACTTGCGCTAAGCGGGAATGATCTACAAAAGTTCATTTACTACTATCACCTTTGGGGGAACCGTGAGCATGCATAACATCAGACAATATGGGACATGTCTTGATTTTGTTTTCATTCGTGACTCATACTCGCGACATTGCATAAATGTGAATCACTTACAAACAACGAAGTATAAAGAACTGCTGCAGATGAAGTGATTCACTCCGAGGTAAGCAGATAGTTGGCTTACATAACGAGTATTTCATTGGGTTGTTACGGGTGACCATCCTATAATCAACAGGCCAACAGGTGTGTGGCCGTGGAAAGCGTTATAAAATATGCATGTAGGCCCACGGTTATTGATTAAAAACGAAGTGAGTCGTAACTTCGAGAGAATAGAAAAGGGGAGGGGGAAAATATATATATATATATATATATATATGATAGGGCATGTTTCTGAAAAGCGTAATACGCTGGTCCTTTAAGAAAAAAGTAATGGTCTCCTGGTAAAACTGTATTGGTGTCATGGGAAAAGTGTATTGGTCTCCTGAGAAAAATGTTTTGGTCTCTATGTGAAAAATGCATTGTTCTTTTATAAGAATTAAGGGCATTGAAGAATAACTATGGGTCCAAATAAAGCATTAAAAACCGATACATTGGATAATTATATATAAAAATTAGGGCTGTTATCGATTAATTTAAATTTAATCGTTTACTTTTGAAAAATTACTTATTTTTTTTTATTAAAGCTAAAAATAAGATGTATGACTTCATTAAAATGAAAATTTTAAGGGAAGTAACATAAAAACAGGTAATTGACATTTTTTAAAATTTAAATATAAGTATTTTAGTATAATGTCAATGAATTCCAATTTTGTTATTGTTAATTACGTAAAAACAATGTTTAATTTTTTATATCATTTTCCTTATAAAAACAACTTATTTTCAACTGTACACTTTAGTTTTTTGAATGGAGACATTTGTAGCCTACGTAAAAAAAGCAAACTATTATTAATTATTAGTAATAACAATTTTATTAATAAACCAGGAAAGTTGGTTAAAACTTAAAACATTTTCTGTAATTTTAATCGCTATTTTATCGATTAAAATATTAAAATAATTTACAGATTAATCGAGAAATTAATCATTAATATCCGCAACCCTAATAAAAACGTTTCTAAATTTTAAAATAAAATAACAACAAACAACTGTAAACTAGAATTAAGATTTAAATGTCTAATGAGAAAAAAAACAACTCATTTTGCTTTAAACTATAAAAGAAATCACACACAAAAAAAGCTTAAAACCAGCACAATTATATTTTACAATGTAATCATTAAAATAATAAATTCCCCATTGTCACTTATAAACGTTGAGTAATTATAGTGACCAATGATAAATGCTACATTTGTACAATGGCGTCGTATTCCCTAAGTAAAGAAGACTTGCTAAGATTACTTTTCTCGCTTCCAAACGATTCTATTTTTATCCTTCCTCTCTTTAACCGATCGCTGCTCCCACTCTCAATGACATTCGATTTTCCCAATATTTTACGTCTTTTTATTTGAAAACCCAGCAGCCCAAGCCTCCAGTTCGTGTGTGGTTTTTTGTAAGCTAAGCTGCACTTTCCGTGCTAATAAAAAGGGAAATAATATTAATGCATTAACCTATTCACATACTATGTGCACAGCTGTTATTGTCACGCACCAATCAGGTAGTCAATGAAAGGATAACGTCTATATAAGCCGAAATTAGTTAGTACCATCGACATGTGTCTCCGAACAGGCATTGTCTTTAGTTGGTGTTTTAACGCTGTACATTGTACATGAATCATTAACGTTTCTACTCCCGGAAAGTTAAATTATTTCAGAACTTTGTCTTTAAAAAAAAAAATTAAATTCAACTATTTTTTACTTTATTCACAACTCTGATCATTTTGTTGTTGTTGTTGTTTTGTTGTAAATTCTAGTAATGGCTTTTATGTTACTTCCTGTAATTTAATTTGGCTTTTGAAATTTTGCACATGTTCATATCTTTGTAACAAAATATTAAGATTTTAACCAAATATTTTTTTTTGTTGCGTTACTTTTCTGACAAATGGCTGGATTCAAAGCAAATTCACAAACGGAACTCACTCTAAATAGATGAACACTAAATTTTCAAACTATACTAGGTTCGGTAGTCCCGATAACTAAAAAATCATGTTAAGCCTGGTCCCTTTTGGAACTCAGGACGTGTTAGCGCATTTTCGTATTATGTATCAGTACTTATGTTAGATATCAGCATTATGTAGTTATCAGTAATTGTGTTTAGATTTTAGACATATTTTTATGAATTTTCTTGTGTAATGAATATACCTGACATTTTTTTTTATTTAAAAGTCATTTCTTTACATTTTAAAAAAAATTATTTTCTCTTTAATCTAACTACAAGTCACCACAAATGATGACGTAAAACTTTTACACATATTCTAATGACGTCAACAAAAAACAAAACAAAAAACAAACTAATTCTTTTGCACGCCTTCGCACCACTCTTGAATGCTTGAAAAATGATGTATTCGACTTCCGGCAATGGCGGCCGTTCCCTGCGCCAGTGTTACCTCTCGATTCGCAAAGTTTTTTGGTAGTTTTAACGGGGTTTTTTAACGGATCGAGTAACTGAGTGTTGATGCACAAATGGCAGGTCAGGACATACAAAAAACATATATACATCATGGGTCTAGGACTTATGGATGCTGTGATCAAAGGTGATGACAGACGGACAAAACGGGTGCAATAGCGCATTCGACTTCTCGAAAATGCGCTAAAAACACTATTTGGTCGTAAAAACTATCACTTGAATGAAAATTATATTCAATGAACCCGTCATTTTTATAATTTGAAAGACCCGGGAGCATATAATATATCTTTTCATCATAAATTATTAACCTCACTAAAATAATTTGGAAGTGTATATCTTTGCACTTAAGGTTTTTGAGTTTTATTTAATTATTTAAATTTAAACGTTGGAAAGTAAGGGTAACTTTTAAACTTTTACTTTTAGTGATCTCCTAAAATAAAATTGATTGTTTTGAGATAAACCTTTGTTTTCTTTCTATTTAAAAAAAAAATTCCGTTCACACCGTTTGTATCGATGTGCATTCTATAACCAACCAATCAACGCCGGACACAACGAAAGTGAGTTAAAATTAAACAAGATCATTCCGGGCAACTGCACCACAGGTAAAGGACAACTTAAGACCCACAGATCCTACATGCGATGCTGGTGTAAATAAAGGATTCAGGGCGTCCAGCTCATTCATTAAATCAATTTGCTGTTCTCATTCCATGAAAATTGGCTGGGACTGGTGCTATTTATGAATTCACTGACGCACGGGACTAATCGCTTAATATTTTTGTTTGTTTGGTCTTATTTTTGGATTGATGTATTTGGATGGAAGGCATGAAGGTACGGGGAATTTATCTAAAAGTTGCGATCCTTTGTTAAATGGGATACACGAAATGGTTTTCTCTCAATTTTGGCTTTGAACAAAGGCTCGGATATGTATCCCTGAGATTGAAAAGTCAAGAGGCGGAGAGATTATTTAGTGACATAACATTACAAATTAGTAAGAGAAAATACTTGAAAATGGAAACAGAAACTCTCGTAATTGTGTCAGGTTGAAATGATGGTTATTGAAAACGATTACAAAGATCTGTAAGAATTAGGACATCACTACAACATAATCTGCTAAGACAAATTCAATTACTAATTATATTCTTTTTATCGATTTGTTAAGGAATTTTTCTGCGACCAAAAACAACTAGTTCAGTATTTTCCGGCTGTATTTTATCCTCTTATTTTAAAAAGGAGGATTAAATTGAAATGACAGTCAAAATGAAGGATGAGCGAGATGTCTTTTTTCTTCTTCTCCAAAATACGGTGTAAACATATTCGCAGCATATTAACTAATGCATAATGCCAATCGGTATTGCACAATAAGATTTTACATAAACTTTAATTACATGGAAAGCTTTATAAATTTGTTTAGAAACGTCTTAGCGAGTCCAGCAACATTTTTTACCATAAGCAAGAACTCTCAGAAACGCCATAAATAGTGAGAGGACTTAGAATCAGCTATGCCCCCAACACCGAAGCTGTGCCGACCTGTTCTTGTTCAAATGTCACCAGGACAATTACTGACACCCGAACGTGCGCTATCAGTAGAGCGTGTTCCCAGAGACCTCTACCCACTCATTTCATCAAGCGAAAGCAGTCGCCAGCTTTTGTAAACCATTCTCTGTTCTTCTTTAATCGTTTTTTTTGGTTTATAAATATATTCTCCTAATTTTTCTCCCATCTCAAACTCGATTAAATTCCTTTGCGACTTTAACTTGAAAAGAAACCAATTAACTCATAAAATATGTGGGTTACGAGTAAAAAGCATAGGCTTAATTTATGTCTTCGCTTTCAAATTGTACGTCATCGTTAAGTCTTATGATATATGTAGAAATATATCGAGGGATTTTTATATAGTGGTGGATGGGGGTATTTCACTTTCAAATATGCATTTACTAGTGTATCACCCGTCAAAAATGACGGAAATTTTCAAATTAAATATATTTCAGCTGAAATATATTAATTTTGAAAAAATACACATCAAAATAAAAAAATAATGTAATACAGAAATTTCATTTATTTTATTTACTTTTGTTTTATTCATTTATTTCAATATTGAATAATTTTATGCGGACGTTCGAAAAGAGTTATTTTTGGTGCAGTGATTTGGTGCAGTAATTTGGTGCGCTGCTTTCTAAAATTAGTAGCGTGACGAGCGGACGATCATACTTAGCAAATTATGTATATTGATAATATAAGTTATACTATACAATTATTGTTTTGAGACAGAACGTTAAAATATTACAAAACATCAAAACTTATATTTTTTTAAAAAAAATCTTAAAGACAGTACAATGACAGTGCCACTGCTAATTACAAGTGACATTTTTTTTGGTCAACACATTTTGATTTAAAAGTAAAAATATTAAGACAAAACAAATTTTAAAAACTGTATACACGAACTTATGTAAACACACACGCAATCAGAGGGGAAAACTTGAACGTTTTGTTTTTCTCTTATTTCTCAAGCATATCTGATTGTCATTCTCTAGCGTCCTATTAGTATGACAGTCAATGATTCAGAATTTTCAGAAATGAACGGTCAAGCAAAAAAACAAAAAAAAAAACAACAACAAAATTAACAAATTTGTCCACTAAAAAAAATTTAAAAAGAGAGAGAGAGAGAGAGAAGATGTGGAAAAAGGTTCCGGGCTATAACGCAGACCAAGTGCTCTCACTCAGCACCTGTCTTGGAATAGCTCAGAGACAAGCCGACTGACTGATGCTGTGCTGTTTTCATGACTTGACTTATGATTACTAGGAGAGTGCTGAGGGACGACAACGATGCAAGTTCACCAACTTAATGCATTGGTCAGATCTAAGACAGGGAGATTAGTAAAGAGGAATACGCGATTCGTGGCACCTATCTTGCAACTGACGTTAAAAATATTTTTAGATGAACAATCACATCCGAAGCATTGATTACTCTTCAGCACCGATACAATTGTTCACATCTCACGTAAAGAGAGTAAAAGATTATTATGATGGTTACTTGTACTTGTATAACGCTATCGTCCTGGCTAGTCCAGCATAATCATCGCGCTCTGATTGTTAAAACCCTTTAATTAAATGTTTCTTTGGCCTCTTTAAAGCCAGGTTCAAATTCTAATCGCTTTTGCAAGTACATGTACTTGCAACCCTTAGAGATGGTGTCTAATTAGTTCAGAGGAGAAAGATCTAATGAAAGTAGAAAAGGCTGATTAGAAAATATATTTCTAAAAAAAAATTTTGTTACCACTCCCTGCGCCTCCACAAACTTGACTTGTCATTCGATTATATGATAAAAAAATGGTACACGTTTAGAACCGTTCGGTCGCCATTATGACGCTTTAGACGGAAGCCTTCTTGTCGGGGCGAGGAAATAGAATGGCGGCGGCCAGAAGACGGGAGATAATCCTGGCTTATAGGCACTAAATGGGATAGTCTCGGCGAGAAGGAGATGTGGACCGGGCGTGCGAGCACGAGAGGACTTTCCTTCGACCTGGAAGTGTGGTCCCTAAGCTGGCTGAGAACGTGGTGATTTATAGGTGGAGACACGAGTGAGTTGGTGTGTTCAAACCCGAAATTTTCCGAGAGAAAGGAGACAGATGCAGCCATCATGTATACATTTCCATAACTGTTAGGAAAACTCGACGATATCTCAAAGAATGGAAACGTTGAGCAAACATGTTCTGAAATGAACAACACATGCATGCAAACACATATTAATATTTAAGTATTCCAGCGACCTTCCTCCCCAACTCAGTGTGTTCAGAATAGCGTTCAGTCTGAATCGTTTCGTAATGAAATTAGCGTTTATAGGTACAATATCTCAGCATGTAAACTGTCTGGGCGTATCAGAAATGATGGAATAGTGTGGGGGGTATGGAAGGGGGGGGGTTGAGAGCCTGGGAGGAGACTGAGAGAGGGGGAGAGGGAGAGAGAGAGAGAGACACTCCACTAATTGAGGAAATTTTGGAATGGAGTTTGCCGGTAATTGCAGACGCCGAGGACGTTTTAAATGTGATTTATCGTCTGCCGGACCAAGGAGGCTGGTGACATTTAAAAACCGCTGTGCCTCTTATGGGATCTCTACACCATGTTAAAAACAATCACAGCCTCCTTGACACCTGTGCAGTCGGAAGATCTAAGATGACAGAACAAACAATCGGTCATATCTTTGGGTTTTGAAATGCAGAATATACACGCCTGAACTTCCAAACCTCCCAATTCAGATATTCGTGTTAATCTATCTACTGTAATAAGAGTGCAGTCCTTTGACATTGCGTGTCAACGTTGTCGGTTTCAGGAGGCTCTTTATATGTTCATGGTCACGCAATGTTTTGAACATCTCATTGAGAATTCAGCTTTGACACCATGCGTTTGTCAAGACGGCAGTAGATCGTGCCAACAAAGGAGCATCATGCCAACAGAATAGGGTCAGCAAAGGGACAATGCCAACAGAGTTGGGTCAGCAAAGAGACAATGCCAACAGAGTTGGGTCAGCAAAGGGACAATGCCAACAGAGTTGGGTCAGCAAAGGGACAATGCCAACAGAGTTGGGTCAGCAAAGAGACAATGCCAACAGAGTTGGGTCAGCAAAGAGACAATGCCAACAGAGTTGGGTCAGCAAAGGGATAATGCCTTCAGAGTTGGGTCAGCAAAGTGACATTGCCAACAGAATAGGGTCAGCAAAGGGACATCATGCCAATAGTTTGGTCAGCAAAGGGACAATGCCAATAGAGTTGGGTCAGCACAGAGACAATGCCAACAGAGTTGGGTCAGCAAAGGGACAATGCCAACAGAATAGGGTCAGCTAAGGGACAATGCCAACAGAGTTTGGTCAGCAAAGGGATAATGCCTTCAGAGTTGGGTCAGCAAAGGGACATTGCCAACAGAATAGGGTCAGCAAAGGGACATCATGCCAACAGAGTTGGGTCAACAAATGGACATGATAATCATGCAAACAGTGTTGGGTCATCAAAGGGACATGATCGACTCAAACGATTTATTTTGATCCACCCCTCACTTTTTCCAAGCATATATATGATTCGTGAACTAAACACGGCCAAATCCATTTAGTGAAAACAGCCGAACATCCAGAACTCCGTGGTACTAAGAAACGTAATCCATCACTGCCCAAATAACGTGCTAACAGACTCATATGGTGGATTCCACGGTGCTAACAAGACTTATTCCGCTCGCTCCATTTAGTATTCACGTTGATTCATTATAATTTATAACCGTTACACAGTTAAATATCAGACTCCAGAATTGCGTCTCAGACTTCTAAACAAGCACAAATATAGCAAACAAACACTGAATAAAATCAAAATTCCAATCTGCTTATTTTAATTAAATTTTTTGAATTGATTAGCCTCCCCCCACCACCCACCCCGGCCCGGCGCCCAAGCGGTGAGAGTGTTTGAACATAAATCATTCAGACAATGTTCCTTCCCATTTTTTTCTTCTTTTCATAATCGTCTTCGAGGACAGGAAGCCATCATGTGTCGGACACGAGGTTTAATCGAAAATGCTCGAAATAGAAAAAAGGTTACAAAAATAAATGTTTTAGGATGGACTGTGAATGTTAAATTTTATAAGACTCGGGTCTGTCGAACAAATTGACTGGGGGTAGAAGATCTTTCGTGGGCTTTAAGCGTGTTGATATTGTAAATTCCAATCATTTCAGCTATAAGCTCTAACTCACATTATCATTATGCATTAATATTTAAAACGCTTGATTCCAGCAAAACTCCCAAAGCCAAACAGCCCACACACACACCTACCCACCCCAAAACCATCCCCACCTCCACACACATAAACAACTCTGTCCATTGACACGTTGAGATTGCGATGGTTTCAGCAAGAAGGATTTGTACAAATCCACATATAAAACACGCCCAAGACTAATACTAATACACGTTATGATTGGAGCCATGCCATAAATTGGAATAAATGAAACCATAAGAAGTCGGGTGCTTGTTTTTTTCTACGACTCGCTAAACATAATCTCCTAGGGCACATCGCGTGAGTGCACTTTAAGTTAATCCAGAATCCCAGCCACACAATATTTCACAGAATTTAAACTCAAAACAACCTTTTTTCGTTAAAAGGGCGATTGGCGTGAGGCGTTAGGGAGGGAGACATTTAACAAAAAGGAGGTAAAGGGGGTTTGTGTGTAGGGGGTGGGGGTGGGTTGGTATTAAAGCGACATCTACCGAGACAGTGATAGACCGAGAAATAGTCCGATAACGAAAGAATCAAAGAGATAGATAGAGTATGCAATAAAAGAAAAAAATTAAAAAGATCAATAAAAAAAATGTAATCCATGAAAAGACAGACATACATGACATACGGCATAAGGAGGAAGGAGATACTGGCTAAATTTCGAAAGTTGGAAGAGGTTTGGAAATGAAGTAAAGAGACAAAGGGAAATAGGAGAGAGAGAGAAAGCTGTGGAAATGGCAGACACAGGCGTGTTCAAAAAGGGGTTTCTTGCACTGGAGAAATAGGCCGAAAACAGACAAAACAGACAAGGATTATTGGAGAAATAATGAAATATTAATAAATGGGTAAACAGTCCGGTGACCAGTGACTTCCGGCCTGGTAATTTTGTTCCGCCCTGCCAAAGACAAGTCTAATTGTCTGAGAACTACGGGCTCAGAATTGACTGCATTGTATACAGTCCTCAACAACCAGGGTCTCTGTATTATAAAGTGTCTTATCATGTCGGAAGTGGTAACCATGCCACACAAATGCTTGTTGACAATTTATCAGGGGTTAAGCGTCTGCTATAGTTTGTAATCTACTCTACACTTTTAAATGTTTCAAAGTGCAATGACAAAAATGGTCCGGGGAAAAAAAATCAGGAAAATCAAAGCAAAACTTCTGCCTTTTGCAGTAAAATAATTTTGTGTAGACTCAGATGCCTGATTTGATTAAAAAATATCTGAAGCTAACGGACTGTACTCTAGGGTTAAAAAAAAAAAAAAATTTTGTATCCACCGAAATATACAATAAGTTTCATATTATATACTAAACATTGGAAAAGATAAAACCTATGAATTAGCTCACATAACCAGATCACATAATTCCTTCCCCTTATCTATAAAGAAGAATTTTTTTTTTTTAAGCAGTTGTGACGCGCATGTGGCAACTTTCTATTCCAAACTACTCTCACCAGCCAGGATATCAGAGATCAGGGTAATGAAACAAACACTGGAAACTATCGCCAAACATTTAAGGGTCGATAGCAAGGTTGGGTTCGAAATTAGGATATCAGGCCCCTAATGAACACCACGGGGGTTAGAATCCTGGCACATGAAACCAAATATTTCGATCAAAGGCGTCGCTATTGGGATTGCGTTCAATCCGTGTTGAGAATATAGTAAAGCAAGATATTATACCTAATGCAAAATAAAAAAGTACAATAGACGTGAAAGACTATAAAAGCATAAGATATATTGTGGGTAACGATAATTATATGTTGAAAAGCTTGACAGACTGTGTTAACTTCTAAGCTGTCAACTGTAAAAAGATCGATAATTTGTTTGAATTCACTTCTAATTTGAAGATACATCAGAAAGCTATATTGGGATCACGTCAAGGCTTTTAATATCCGCAACAGCAGTTATACGCTGCCAGTGGTTTATATTCTATATAATACTCAGCTAAAGTGAAGTACAGATTTTGCGGGCGGCCAATCGACCATTCATCCTTGTCTCAGCCACCACAGATCTGAGAGTCAGGGAGTTTATACCTATAAACACATCTCACGGACCAGTGTATCATGTAACCCGTAAGCTGGCGTGGGCCTGATAGTTATTGAAGTGTGTTCTTGGCTCTGGTTGAGTCAATCAAATCGATCTCCACATTCTGATCTGAAATCGCCCTACATACAAGCAAAACGCAGTATAAAATTCATGTTTTTAATATCGGGTCCATGGCCAGGAGAGGCACTTCACGGAGAGAACTGCTTGTGTGTCAGAGACGACGTTATTTATAAACATAAATATACAATTGTAAACAAATATAATGATATACAGAAACAGTTATCCATTTTCCCTTCCATTTGACTAATGCAAACCATATCAGCCGTCAGCCAGACTTTCAGAGCCCTTATTTCGCACGAAAGTCAGGTTACCAACAAAGCTAAAGAAGGCCCTCGTGAAGTGCATTTCTTTACTTTCCTCTTTCCGTTTAATATCCTCATTAAGTGACTACTACGCTTAACTATATTCAAATAAATATTTACGAACTTGCAGCCATTTACAGCAAATGTGTTTTGTTGTTGTTGTTTTTATTTTTTAAATATCCTTAACTCCCTTAAGGAAAGACGGCGGGGTTCCAGCTTCGAAAAAAATTAAAAAGTAGCCCATTAACTAAAGCGAACTAATTTTCCATTAGCAGCATTAACAGAGTCTGAAAGGACGCTGCGAAGACGAGGCAGAGGGTTTGGTAAAGGAGTGTAGGTGCTAACCTTTGTCTGCGCACTCTTTACTGGCGCATCTCGTGTTCAATAGCTGCAGCCATTAATTGTGTCACAGTGATGCGGTTCTGCACTTTGTGTTCCCTGTTGTTTAGTCCAGCCAATTGGTAGTAAATATCAAGTTATATACTAAATTCTAGCAAATTGACAAAGATTTGAAATAAGATACAGTCGCTTGTGTGTAAATACTTATTTCTCCTTCCTTTCGTATACAATTAATACAATTCTTATTTAAATTAGCCGATAATAGATATATTAATTAAAGGATCAATAATTCATAACTCATAACAATCGTTTGAGTGAACGGTGGGGTTAAAGAAATATATGTAGATAAAGAATGTGAAGATGGTAGGGAAATAGGGGGGTGGGGGTAAAGAAATGTGGAAACGGGGTCCAGTACGTTTATGAAGAGCTGCAGCGAAGTAGTAGTCCAAGGAATCATTGTCTAATGCTTGGTTGGGGTGGGGGTGGGGGCGGCGACGACTTCGATCGGTTGTGGAGCTACTCTGGTTTCAACACTGTAAGATGCTGGTGAAGACGAGAGCTTGTCACTCGAAGAGTGGGGTGTGGGAGATGAAGCGGGGGAGGGCGGTCGGGGAGGGGAGGGTAAACGTAGGAGTGTGGGAGGACACATCGTGTGCAGCTAATGTGAAGTTGTGTGACGGTGTGTTGGTGGGTGATGGATAAGCGAGGTTGAAAAGAAGTGGGAATTCAGCGGCAAATGGGTGAAAACATGTCTGTGGATGAGCTGGCATGAGACGAATCAGATGGGGAAGCCAGCTTCCTCAAGTGGAATTCATGAAGAATGCAGCGAAATATCAGAGATATTACATGGCTGAGGAAAACTCATCCAATGAGAAACCTCATTGTTACTTTCACAGGGCCAGAAACCTCATTGTTACTTTCACAGGGCCAGAAACCTCATTGTTACTTTCACAGGGCCAGAAACCTCATTGTTACTCTCATGGGGCCAGAAACCTCATTGTTACTTTCACAGGGCCAGAAACCTCATTGTTACTTTCACAGGGCCAGAAACCTCATTGTTACTTTCACAGGGCCAGAAACCTCATTGTTACTCTCACGGGGCCAAAAACCTCATTGTTACTTTCACAGGGCCAGAAACCTCATTGTTACTTTCACAGGGCCAGAAACCTCATTGTTACTTTCACAGGGCCAGAAACCTCATTGTTACTTTCACAGGGCCAAAAATCTGTGTACCATAACATGACAGGATTTGTGAGGTACGAAACGTACATGATGATAATGATAGAGGGTGTGGCGATTAGAAGAGAAGGAGTCCAAGAGGTATCCAAATGACATCCCACACAATCTTACTGGACTCGACTCTAGATATATATGGGTCATGCAAAATTATCTCGTAATGCCCGTAATTTGAGAAAGTGATTTGGACAAAAATGGAGAAAAAAAGCAATGGCTGTGGTGGGTTGTAATTGGGAATACGTGAAGCCACTTCCCAGCTAATAGCTTTAATGACGTTAATAAAGAGGACATTATCTGCAAAGGAAACACAATGCCATACAGTGCGTGGAACAGGAGTAGTAGCGCCTTGCGATACAACACAGAGGTGGGGCGGGACACGGCCACAGAGAGCGTGTGTGGGCGGTTATTTTGCCATGGTCAATTTAGCTTAGGCCAGTGTTTCTTCGCCAGGTCGATGCCTTCCCCGCCGCTTTAATTGTGGAATATGGAAATCTCTTGTTAAAACAGACTTGTGTGCTATGAAACATGGAGACATAACTGTTAGAGGTAACATGATGGAGAAAGAACTGTGAGAGGAAACATGATGGAGACATAACTGTTAGAGGTAACATGATGGAGAAAGAACTGTGAGAGGAAACATGATGGAGAAAGAACTGTGAGAGGAAACATGATGGAGAAATAACTGTTAGAGGTAACATGATGGAGAAAGAACTGTGAGAGGAAACATGATGGAGAAATGACTGATATAATAGGAACCCTTTAGAGTCAATGTGTCGCGATGTTGCACAATACGTCTGGTTGGATCGATCATTTTGTTTCATTGTCCCTAATACTCACATCTCCCCCACCCCATCCCCAAATTTCTCCCTGTGGTTATTAATGTCAACACTGAACATTACGTTGCCCTAAGTCTAGACGTACTTATGGAGATCGGTAGCTTTAGTTCAAAATGATGGACTTCATCTTAAAATACAGTCATAAAGGTCAGAATAGCCGTGTGTTTTATAACGATGATGGTCCATTGTTTCATGGCTTGTTGGTTGTAAAAAATAAAATATTACAAACATATTTTTATTTTAAAATTGTTTTACCCAGAAGCATGACTTTGATTACACGTGGTAATCATATTTCCACAAAAAACGCTACGTTGTGTTGAAACGCGACCTGTGACAGCATAACAGCATTGATTGAAGTTAAGGACACAACTTTTGCTCCTCGGCGAGACCAATGATATTAATAATAATATCAGCGACAAGAAAACACACAATAGTTTCAAAAGAAAAAAATTAATTTAATTACAAACACTCGGTATCATAGTTAATGACACAATACGAATTAATTTGATTAATGCATTGAATTAAAATTAATTTTTTAATTGAATCCTGTTTTCCATGTTGTTCTTTTCACTCCGCTTCTCTCTCTGGCCGCTATGAGAATAGGGTAACGGTGAACATTCCCCGCGCGTGAATGCACACTAAATGTCTCACTAGAGGCCTATAAGACCTGCTCTTAATTGTTGCTTTATAGACATGGCGCATGGCTGCTTCCATGTTACCCAGCACACCCAAAAAAGAACGCGCGTGTAACTTAGTTCATTATTGTAGGAAACACATAAAAATACTTGTCTTCTTTAAACTGCCTTTATCATCACAGCGCGTTGAGCACGTGAATATTCTAGCCCGGACCAAAGCGCCAGAAAAGAAACCATCGTCCCAGCTTCTATCTTCATCATACCTTAATATGTAAGGGCGAAGGGAACGGCAAATAGGGAATGGGGTTCACAGCTGATTTTTAGGACAGGGTCAAGACACACAGGTCAATTGTCACATCTATTAGCCGATGACAGGGATGCAGTTTTAATTTTAAAAAGCTTTTCGGTGATTCAACATGAAATTGAAATGCTAAGTGGAAATATTTGTAAAAACTAAATCCTTAGTTGGAAAAGTTGGTGGGCGAAATGTCTTCAACTTTAATTTACAAATATAATACACGGGACAGAAGCATTGATCTTCCTATCTTTAAAAAATTGTAAAAATACAAGAAAGGACGTTTGTTGCTTTTTAAAGCACACAGTCATAAATTTGTAAAAAAAATAAATAAATAAATAAAATAATGATAATAAAGCAAGAAGTTATTTCTTATTATTCTTTTTGCACATATAATGAACTCTGGAGGGTGACATCTAAATAAAGAAACAAGTAAAATGAACTTAAAGAGTGAAAAGTTTACGTAGATAAGCCAATGTGAATATAATATGACTTTAAGGCAAGAAAGTTATGCTGACGTCATGCTGTCAGTCAGTGCTTAGGAAAACGCGGCAAAAAACAAGTGACGTCATGCAATTTACAGCAGGAAAAAGGTGTGTGTGGAGAATGGTGACATCGCATAAGGAAGGACACGAGTAAAAGACACAAAGCGAAGCATAGAGAGACAGTGATGTCATGCTAGGACGCCAGTGCTACATGTGGCAAGTGCGGCGTTGGACACAGCAACATTGGTGGATACAACGACAACTTCTACCTGAGTGATCCCGTCCGAGCGCATGTCGCATGCAACAACAACACAATCTGCACGCAGAAAAAGACGGCAGGTTTCAGTGGTCAGTACAGTGGACATTGTTGGGATGGGGGTGGGGGTGCATCAGATGCATGAGAACTTGTAAGGGGTGTTGAAGATTTAAACGAACCGAGGGAAACTCACTGGAAATGTGTCCGTGTGTCGGGGGGGGGGGGCGTAGCTGCACTGAGGAGGTGCAGAGACATACTACTAAAACAGAAGAACTTGCTTGCACAAAATGAGGCGAGATTTGCAAAGAATTCAGCAGAGCTTGCAGGGAGTAAGTACAGTAAAAAAAACTATTCAATGGAGATTGATAGGGAACTGAGAGGTGCCTGGGAACTGGGCTGTGATTGGGAACTACGTGAGATGTACACTGACTTCAATTGTCAGAGGAGGAAAAAAAGATTAGTTATAAGTTCAGACAATTGAGTCCACAATATTTAGGAACAGATGGAACTCAGACCAACAATAGAAAGTGAGCACTACAGTAATAAGCATAAAGGGAACTTAAAGATTCTAAGTAAGTAAGGCGGTCATAGTCAGAGGTCAATATACAGTAATACCATCTAGTTACCATGTAGTTAATTATGTCTCATATAAGACTGGATCTTAGCGGTGAATAAAGGACTAATATAAGTGGGGGACATACATACATATGTGTATACATGTGTGTGTGGAAGAATAGAGTGATTAAAGGGTCAGTGTGGTACAATTTACAATATATAATACAATTATACTGAAAATATCAGAGCTAATTACATAGTTCTGCATAATACACGAGTAATTGAGTGTGAAAATTACAAAGAGACTTAAGTTTGATGTAAGATTATGGTCATGTGAACCAAGACATTTTTAACTGTTAAATAAGAACAAAAAGACTGATTATTGTTTTAAATAATAATTTCTTTAGCAGAGAAAAATTCATTATTATGTTTATCATTCTTCTTTTTAATGAATAAAACCTCGTGCTTAATTATAAAAATTTGATTTATTTTAATATTGAGTATTTACAACTTTCATCAGAGGTAATAATTATCCAAGGCTTGACCTACAAGAAATAGAGGAATAAATAATACTTAGTTTTTAATCGTGAAGTAATTTGCTTACCTGGTTAGTTATAGGCATTGTCAAGAAGAACAACGGGTTTTATTATGACAACAAATTGATTAAAATTATTGAATGGGGAAAGATTAACAGATTATAAAGACACATGTCGTTAGTTCTTAAGAGATTGTATTCTCAGACAGAAAACAGTTAATTAAATGTAATGAATGCCCCAACCCAATTAAATCATAAAGGTTGCTATGGACAAAATTACGTTTTTTCATAACTTGAAACTGCACAAGATTTTATTGTTCCTCAATTTTTTGCAACAGGTTTATTCTGACACATCAAACCAAAAATAATGGTTAAATCTCATATAGCTAATACATCAAACCAAAAATAATGGTTAAATCTCATATAGCTAATACTCCAAAACATTTGATTCCTAAACAATTACTCTACATAACAAAACAAAAAAAAACTGGCACTGGGTGGCATGACATTTTCTTAAAATAATAGCAAAAATGTTATCTAATAAAATAAAAAATAGAATGGCAATCATAAATGTAACATTTCATATACATTTTTTCCATTAATAATAAATCATTAACATCACAGACAGATAAAGATTGAGTTATTTTAAAGATGAATTTCACTGAAGACCGAGCTGAAGATGTCATACATAAAACATGGTATTTGACCCCACTGAAGACCGAGCTGAAGGTGTCATACATAAAACATGGTATTTGACCCCAAAAAACGAAAAGATTTCAATACTTACAATTTAAAAATAACTGGTCAAGGAATGGACACTAACAAGTTAGGGCTTTTTTTTTTTTAAAGATGCCCGAGTGCTTCAAAGGCTGCTAGCTGGTCAAAAAACTTTTGACAACTGGCTTTGTTACAGAACCTAAATAAATATAAATCAAAATTAATTATAGTGAGGAAGGTCATTTTTTTAAAGCCAAACATATGCATAAGCTTTCCTATGTCCTCTGTTAAATCTTAAATTTGAAATTTTAGTAGCTAGGTATGATGGAAAGTAAGGGATATTTGTAAGATGTATCAAACACATGGAGTAATCAACAGAAGAAATAATACTTGAGACATTTTAAGTACCACATACTAAAGAGCAGAAATAAGTTTTTTTGCTACCAGTCTCGACAAGTTGTTTATAAGCTAACAGGTCCAAACAAAATCACAAGACATGGGTGGCCAAATTTTCTCTCTGGTTCATAATAAATAAATAACATACCAAAGCCAGTACATAAAATGAGATACTTATATAAGATCCCCCAGAGTTGTAAACCCATTGGTACACCTGTAATAAATGAAGATGTTCCTTTCCACTTTTATCTTATAAATTACAGACACTACTTCTATACAGAAGATTTTTTGCATCCATTGCTTATGCATGGTTCATGTTTAGTCTTGCATTTTTATTAAAGTTTTAAATGTTTAAAGCGTTATGGTTTTCCTGGTTCGTTCAGACAATGCATTCAACTCTCAAATTCCAGATGGGGAGAAGGAGGATTTTTAAGTGTTTTTTTTCTTGAGATGCCACAAGAAAAGTGTTTTTATCCGTATTTCTATGTGATTGTCATTTTGTTGTATATTCCAATTTCAAGTTAGAATGTAACACCTTAAATATTGTTACAACTTTGCTCTATTTTTTCTATCCTTAAGTATTTCTAGGTTTAATAATTTAAATAATTGAGTTACACTTGTCAGTTGAATTTATCTTTGTTTTCTTTTGTAGATGGCTCCCATAAAATTATGCACATTCTAGAACAGTTTTCATCAATATAAGATAGCATTTTAGACTTATGTACCTATAACATTTATTAAATGTTCTTTTTATAAAAAAAATTACAGGTGCTCTTTTTAGAAGATATTAAAATTCTTTTCTTTTTAACATATCTGTTCAAAAATGATACTTGCTTGGTTTCAATTGAGAATGGAATAAAAAAAATAACTAAAGACGAATCCTGTTGTAGCATACGCCACAGACTTGCTCATGGATAGTGCAAAGAAAATGGGGACAGAACAGATACAAACTACAGCAGGAAGAAATCAAAACAACATGAGTGAACGTCGGGGGGGAACCACCGACGCATTTATGGTCTCGAGACATTCGCACCACCCATCCTTGGCAACCATAAACTGTGATTGGCTGACCCTAGCCAGCCATGTTCGCAAATAAAGGGTGAAAAGAACGGGCACAAACACACATTTTCAAATATTAAAAAACACTGTTTTTGCTGCGGTTTGAACTAAGGTTGTTAAGACCGCTAGTTTTTGAGGACCGACTAACCGTTCAAAAAAAGACCGCTTAACCGGTTAACCGTTCGTCCTTATATACCTAATGTTTAGAGACCCATTTGAGAACTAACAAGAGAATGTTGTCGCCTGGCATCGTCTGATGGCATCAAAGCCCGCTTCCCCCGCTTGCGTTCAGCTCTTTCCGCATTGCCCTCAATTCAAAGCATTTTTTTTTTAAATCCAAAAAATTAACTTAACAGTGATGGTTAATTGTCTTTTTTATATTTTATTTTGGGGACTCGTAGTTCAAAGGTCTAAATAAGAAGACAGGTTCAATTGTTCGTTAAAGTTAGCGAGGTATTTTTCATTAGTTTCAAAATCCAACGCCTCGCCCCGTCCGTTGTGACATCATGTTTACCTCTCTTGTGTGTGATGCCGGTCAGCTCAGTCAAATCGCGTATTAAAATTAATAATAATAATAAAATTATAAAGCTACGGAGTAAACAATGATGATAAAATGGAATTTATTAAAAAACATATTATTTTTCAATCATCAACTCGCCAGAATAATTGAATTTTGCGACGCACACGTTCCCCCTCCCCGTTTTTTTTTCTGTTCAAATAGGGTTTGAGCTACACTTGGCATACTATTAATGTGGTAATCAAATGCCTTTGACTAGCAGGAAAACTGTCACTAAAAGACTGAACTCGAATTTGTGGGCCGATTAATCGCCCGGTATCTTTGCTACATCTTTCAAATACCTCTCGTAATATAGGTACATGTACTTCACTAAGCGGCGTGCGACGATAAGTTTTTGAATGCCTGAAACAGACTATAAACCGGTGATCAGAAAATGTGGATAGGTCATGGGGTCATATGCTTTTATAGCTTTCTTTGTCTTTATAAGAAACAGACTATAATTAATATAAATAGAAACAGCCTCGGCCTTGACCGTTGTTGACATCAAACGCGCACTGTGTTAGCTCTCTTACAGTCACGGTGCCTCGACAACTAACCAGCTGGATCTTGGTATCGCTTTTACTCACCGTGACAAAGCGAGAGGGAGAGGCGCGTTACCGCTTGTGTTGTTTTTTTCACTACGTTATCGCTAGTTTTTTTTGTTGTTGTTGTTGTTTTTTTCTTTTCGGTTACATGGTCCTGAATAAAGATGACCGGTTAGCCGTTAACAAGCTTAGTTTGAACCCAGGACCTTCCCAGTGTAAGGCAGACATGATAACCACTACACTACAAATCTCATGTTATTCTGTGAAGGAACAACGCAAGTGATTGCAAGAACCATTATTGGGCTCGAAAGATTGTTTGACCCCAGCGAAGGCCATTCGTCATGGTTGTTTGCACATACTTGCTTTGGTGAATTATATACAATATAAAAGCCATTCACTGTCTGGCTGTCTCTAGGACACTGAGGCCCAGAGTACAACAGTCCATAGCAGTTAAAAAAGCGTAAAATATATGACATCATTGTTATATTTAAATTTTGGAAAAGAGAATGATGTAAAAAGAGGATTTGAGCATTTATAATTATAAAAACTTGGTGTACATTTTAGGAAATTTAATATTTCATATTTATCAAACAAGGAAATTACTTGGGCTTTTGAAAATAGTGGGCATTGTAGGGCCCTACAACCCTTAGTGTATATAGATTTCCTTAAGTTTGGTTTTAAAAAAATCAATATTTAATGACTTAATGCATACATTTTTATATACATTTTTAGCAAATCAGATTTTAAGATTGTGCAAAGTAAATGCATCTCTCAATATTAAATTTGCTATTATTTTCATAAGATATTTTGTAAGGCAATGTACATAATTTATGAATTGTGAAGTAATACTTACTAAGAATGGCGAAAATATTATAATTTAAAAATTAGCCAAAACATACAATTACATGTACATTTGTCTTATCCTATACTAACTCTTTATGTGTTAAAGCATGGTAGCAAAGCGCTGTAAAGGGTGCCTCGATAGAACTCTCTTTAGAAACAAAATCACAGAAAATTAATTACTCATCAGTGCGTGAAAGATGACGTATTCGACTTCCAGCAATGGCGGCTGTTTCCCTTTCTAATGTTTTCGTTCGCTTAGCGAAGTTTTTTGGTAGTTTTTACGGGTTTTTTTCGAAGATGCGATTTTGCTATATTTTATTACTAAAATAATAGTACTAAGCTACAGGTAAAAATAGTTTTAAACTCAATACGGTATTTAGGATACATAAAATAACAATTAACGGATAGCGGGAAGAGACGCATTACAACGCTTTGCGACTTCAAGAGTTAAGTAAGATTTAAATGCTTTATGACTTTAACTTATGTACTGCGACTGTACAGTGATTGCAAACTGAGTGGAAGTGAATAAATTAAATAGTAAATAGACTATTCTGCAATTAGGTTTTTTTCTACTGAATAATGATATTTAAATGCATACAATGTTTAGCGTTTATGTAATGAAAAGTAACTGTACTGTATTGATTTAGTAATAACCCAAAGCCAAAGTACCTAGTTTCGGTAATCCTGCAGTTTCTACACGTATATTATTTAACAGCGAAATTTAATACATTATTATGGATTGTATTTTAGCTATTACAGCGCTAATTTTTTTTAAATTTAGAATCTTAGAAATTAATCAGACTTACAAATTAGCACTGATCACTGTTATATCAGAAAGGATATTGCTAGCGTTACGACAAGTTTGTCGTAGCAGCAGACGATCCAGCGGGATGTTGCTAGCGTTACAACATGCCGTAGTGCTAGTCAGGAAACTAGTGCTACGACATGTCATAACAGCAGACGATCCGGCGGGATGTTGCTAGAGTTACGACAATCATACGCAACTTCTGCTACGACTAGTCTTAGTCACTCTTTGCAGTAGGCACTTGGAAAGAATTAAGTCGCTATAATATCTTAACAAACTCTTCTTTATATTGTATATGCATATAAATTATAATACGACATTAATAGATCCGGGCTTATGTGTGTGTGTATAAATTCTAAAATCAAAATTTATTTACATATGAATATATCGGCCGATTTTGCTATACTATACTATATTTGTGTAAGTGATGCCGATGCCAAGTATTAAAATTTAGCTTACCGTAAAGTAAAGCCGTAAATGAAAATCCTCAAGAAACTATTCGCGCACAATCGCAAGAATGTAAAATAATTTGTTTTGTGTGGAATAATAAAATGTACTGTGTGCTGAATTGTCACTGGAAACCATTCCATTCATCCTTCAACCCCATTTTCACTCTATTACTATTGGTGTATTGCTTTGTTCTCGTTTTTTCATTCATAAAGGTTGGCCGTGTGCAAAATTTATTTAACTATTGATTAAAATTAGCAATTATTATTGTAAGTCTAATTATTCATATGTCTTAATGTTTATCATCTAAGTAGGTCATGATCTAGAACATATCAGTATCAGTATAATTATAAGTATAAGTATCAGAAACTTCGTTTTGGCAAAAATGAATATCTGAAGACCCCTAAGATTTAATCAACGTATCTGCTTTCCAGAAAAATAACAAAAATTATCAGCACACTCATTGTGATTTTAAAAAAATAAAAATAATAAATGAAATTTTTTTTAAAATACTTGACGGCAGTGTCATATCATTTTCAAACTAACCCGACTATCACTTTGTCTAGCGAAGCTGTTGTGTAACTTCAATTTTTTAACATTTATAAGTGGTTTTCATTCAATCTACATTTTTTTTAACCTTTAAAATTCATTAATCATTAATAGACTTTCCTAGTAAACATGATATTTTATTATGAGGACTATAGTTTAGTTTTAGTATTAAAGTATAATTAAAGTATAAGTATTAGCATAATTGAAAAACAGCAAATTGTTTATGACATGTTGTAACAGCAGACACTTCGTATCAGAAATACAAAACATATTTTTAATTAATGCATTTTCATTTAATAAATTAAAAACGCCAAGTCAAGTTCTCCCGAAAAAATTAAACTTCAGTGTGAAATAATATTTGTGTAGCGAGAATGTGTAGAAACTAGGATTACCTCTAGTGTAAGTTATGTCAATGTTAAGCCAAAAACTAGCAGTTACTAACTTAGTAGTAGAACTACTATGACTACTAGGAGAGTACTAAGTTACTTTACAGACGCCACTTACTGTTAAAGACTTTACTGAGCCTAAGCTGCTAAGGCAAAAAGGATTTAGTTTTAGGCTTACTATGACTATGACTGTAAAAAGTAAAAAAAAAAACCACCAAAAAAAGGAACCTTAATAGTTATTAGTCGCTAGGCAGGCTGTTTTATTATTTAAAATTAAAAATATTACTAATTACTAATATTTTTAAAGTTTGTTTTCAGTCCTCAGTCGAGTAACCTTCTGATTAGTTTTAAATTTATTTATTAAAAAATTCTTGAATGCAATTATTTCTATTTCAATAACAAACAATAATAAGTAATTAATGCATTTAAAATAAATAATTCCATTACTTTTTCTGTTAAGAAACTTCTGTAAATCACTGTCTGCTTGCAATCAGTTTTCAGCTGCAACAAACAACAACATCCACCATCTTACCGACAGGAGAGCAACCCGGATTTTACATTCGTGGCGAATAGGTGTGGCTAATTGAGCTTTCGCGGGGTAAGTTTAAATTCGCAATCTTGTTTTAATTTGAAATTACAATGTAGTATTAGGCATTTTAAAAGCCCACCATGGAACCATTGATTGAAATGTGACATTATTTTAAGTTAAAATAATTCAAGCGTAACTTATTATTCTGAACAATCTGGTATAATTTGAAATGGAGATTTTGAATTCATTAACATAATATACTTTGAATAGATCCTGTCAATTTAAATAGTCGATGAAGACATCTATTTAATTTTTTAGCCTGTACTTCTGGTATTCATAATTTATTAGCCAAAAATTCAAAGAAAAAATATATAGTATGAAGAAATTAAATTTAACCAATATTGAAGTCAAGTATGAAATGTTTGAAGTAGTTTCAATTCTATTTCTGCATTTCCAGTCTACATCAATACTCCTCCACTGAATATTTTTTCAGAGTCATAAGTCGATTGTAGATCATGATGCAAATCTTTTTCTATGGTAACCTAATAAAAGTGTGTCTACATTCTCATGTAGATAAATTCAATAAATATTAGTTATGAACATCTATATTCTTCAAGTTATCAGTATAAGTATAGGTGCACCTAATCAACGTGAAGCTTACCCTCTGGGTTTCTATTATGAGGAACAAAATACTTGAGTTCATTTAAACAGGGCTGGCTTTGGGCCTAGGCAAACTAGGCAGTTGCACGGCAATCATAGAAAAAATATATATATTTTTTAAAATTTAATATATATTATTTTTCTATTACATTTGGGGCCACAAAATTCACTCCACCTAGGGCCTCCAATACTTTAAGGCCGGCCCCGCTTTAAATCTCATCCCAGAAATGAATTTGTAAGAATGTATTAGTCTTTTGAACAGCTGCAAAAAAACAAATTCAGAATCATTTCAATGATAAAAACAACAACTTGTTTTCTAATTAACAGTTCTTAACGTTTATTAGACAATCCTGTATAAGAAAATTTGTGTTAAATTTAAATGCATAAATAAAAGAAACCCATCAAAACACATTTTTTTACTGAAAAAGAATCACTTTATTTGAAGTTACAGTGCATTAATTTTTTCATTTTCTCATGATTAGAGTACATACACAAACAAACATCCTTAGAAATGAGTTGCTTCCATTAATTCTTGTTTACTCACAAGGTCACTTGTTTTTATTTTATCTTTTGCATTGGACCAATCACCTCAAGCTAATTGACAGCTACAAACAAAAAATCATTTAAATTTAAAAGAAGGAATGAGAGGTTATCATGCTTAAGTGGAATCAATATTTTGTTCTTTTATTATTCATTTGCATAAATAATGGATTTTTATCTTGCACCGAAATGTAATTCTTATTATAAAAAAAACTAAGAAAAGCAATGGAACAGTTTCATTTTTAAATTCAATTGCACTGACAGAGTTTACAAACTAGGAACATCCATTTTGCTTGCTTCAAATTTGTGCGTTTCAATGAGCAAATTATTGCTTAGTTGAGGCCGTACATACCTGGAACACTTATTTCTAGTGGAATCTACTTTTTGTTGTTTTTTTTTTGTTGTTGTTTTTTTGAAGTCATTGTGCTGATTACAAAAGCTTACGTTGGCACCCAAATTTAATATTGAAAATATTTTCTGATTTGAATACTTGGCCAAAATGTTTTTAGAAGCACAATGTTGGGTTTAACTATTTGAGGGAGAACTAGAAAGACCAAAAAAAATCACTTTCCCCTTAATTTAACTGGATGCATTATACCAACAGCAAGGCACAGCGTCAATGTAGAGACAATAGAGGCAGTTAAGGGTTAATGAAGAAAAAAATTAAAGCCTATGACAACATGAAGAAATTAGATTATAGCAGATATAAGTTCTTGACTATAGGTACAAATAATATATAAACTTGAAGAAAAAATAATAATTTTTTTATTCTATGGCAAAGTGCTCTTTTTAAAAAAAAAAAAAAATCAGCTTATTTAGGGGTCTCCATTACCCTTAAAACAACAGCTCTTAAGTTTTTTTGAAAAATAATTATTAAAAGAGTTACTATGAAACCTTTCCTCCTTAAACCATCTGTGAGCCCTTAGTAAAGTTGAGAACCACCTCCAACCCTTCCCACAAAACCACAAAAAAATTTTTTTTAGATTAAGTACACTGCTCATAACGTATTATATTTTGCATCAGTGATGTTCAGGACCATAAGGATAAATGGAAAGAATTTAAATATAGTTCTTTTTTTTAAATTTATGTAAATTAGTGCCATGTACTTTTAAAAGTAAAAAATTATATTGAAAAATTACTGATACAGTGAACTCTGTGTTGGTTTTTATCAGGTTGTGTCAGATCCACATAAACTTTGTTATAATTTAACTTTCCGTTGTGCCTCTTAAATTTATATATGCCTAAACTTTAAGGGAAAAAAAATAAAGAAGTTATAAACTATTTTTAAAAATTTTTTTGCTATTAATGTAAAAAAAATTTTGACTAAAAATCTACTCATTAAAGCTTATTTTTCCTTTATTGACAAAATCAAATAGCATATGAAACCAAAAATGAAGTTAGAAGAAAAAAAAATAAGCTAACAAAAAGTTCTCCACATACTAAACACCTACTTCTACTAAAATGGTCCAATAATACATTAAGTAAATAACACTTTATTTAGGACATATGTATTGCACTTAATGGTGACAAGTTTATTTGAAATTAATAGCATACACATATAATACACATACATATAATAATAATATATTAAAGATTCATTCAGAAAATTTTCCAGAAATCTTTCTTCAGATTACACCAAATTAAAGATTGGATTTTAAAAATTAAACAGTTATCTTTCTCACAAAAGTGCAGCTCATGCTTCGTTAATATACCATATATACAATAAAAGAGAGGTTTCAAATTGGTCATACTCTTTCAAGAATAGATATATAGAAGAAAAAAAAATTTAGCAATCCAAACTACAGGACATGAGGTGTTTCTATGTAACAAGATATGAATCTACAACTAGTTTAAACTCATGCAATGTTACATTTTACACAATATCTTTGGCACCAATTCTTATCATTGGAAAAGCAAAAATGGCTTAAAGACATTGGAGGTCATTTTCATTTAAAAAATCTCCCCCATTTTTTAAAAATAGTTATAACATGAAGAATTAATTGCGAAGAATTTCAATCACTTGTTGACTGTACAACATACCTTTAAATACAAGATCCCATCCAGATGAACAAGATATGTTCAATTATCATTTACAACAAAAATATTACAATAGGAGGAATTAATTATTTCTTCATTTACAAAGTAGCCAAAATTTTGGAAATATATACACATAATTCAATTCATGTCTCTACACACCGGGACAAAACCACACATTTCTAATAATCTACAAAACACAAAAACAAGACAAAGTCATCATATTCCCAAACATCAAGATAAAATAATTTAATGCCAGGTTTACTGATAAAATGCCCAGCCTCTCAATTCAATCCAACAATCAAACTGTATTGAAACATGCCTCTCTACAAAGTGTAAAATAAAAATGCACTTCATTGTTGAAAATGCAACAACAACAGGTTATGTTAAGATCATGCCAGATACACAGTATTTGTGTTCAATCAAAATAGTTACATAAACCCACTGTAAATTAGGGACTCTGTATACAAAGATATAACACTTAAAAGTTAATTGAACAGAGTGACTACCTTTGTACAGTAATTCATTACTTTCTATAATATATAATATATATAACATGATATTAAACAGCAAATTCAATTTTTCTAAATCATAAATTATTTCTCATTTGACTTGTTTTGTGAAAATTTTATAAAGGATTAGAATTTAATAGCAACTGTCGAAACTTGGAAATTATTTTTAAGACTTGAAGGGACCTCTAATGTCAACATTGAAAAAATATATACAAAAGCAAGTCCCTTTGAGGTGATGCCACCCCTAAACCTGGCACCAGCTCACAATATGCACAAAAACCCAATTACTGTGAAAGGGTTGATTTACAGAAATGGCAGATTTTGCGTGTGTTGGTAAGATGAATGTTTTGCTATTTTACACATCAACATCATAGCATCAAAAATTTGAATCAATCACTAAAAAAAAAACCTTAGGCTACAACATTTTGTAGAATTTACTTACCAAAATTTTTTAACAAAACCATTTCTTTCTTGCTACTGTTAAATAGGTTTTCTTTAAATAGTGATTGCATGAGTATGAATCTTAACCACTGCCTAAACAGAAGAGGTCAAATATATTCTTACATAAGAATAGACAATTGTTAAATATTGTTAAGATTTAATAAACAACTAAACATAGATTTCAAGGTAAATTTAAAGGTATATGTAAAGCATATTTTAGAGAGTTAAGATGTATATATTGTTTACAGTGCAACAACCTTGACATGGAACTACAGCTTGGCTCTTTCAAGAATTTTAATATAAGTTCAAATTACTAACTAAAAATAGATCTGTTTGGCTACTGACGGCTAAGTATATTTCAGTTGAAATTCAGCTGGAAATTTTGTCAAGAAACCACAAGTCCGATTATGGTGAAGACAAGAAAGAATATACAAAAAGTGGGAAATAGGAATGTCATGATACTGACTATAAAGCAAGTCAATACTGTTGATGTGTATGTCAAGTTAATGACACGTACACCAGGAGTAAGGAATTGAACACAGCAAACATGGTTAATGGTGATTTCTGTTAGCGTACACAAACGATTGTCCATTACTACTATCGAATCCATGTTGCTTCCAGTGACTGACAGGTGATTGCTTGAGTCATTAAATAGAGTCAGAAAATTTCTATTCATTGCAAGCACTTCTTTTTTTTACAAAAGAAAAGGTAAATTATTGACCTTGCATGTTATATAAGCAAGCCCCCCCCTCCCCGTACATATTACACCTGGCTAAACAACAACTAATTACAGGATAAAATTCAGGTCTTGCAACATGAGGATAATTCTATTTGCTCAAATTGTTATTAGGTCCTCTTGTTAGGTCACACCTTTTTTTTTTATTGAACAATCTGTTAACTGAAATTTCTTCTAATCATTCTAATCATTTAAGCTAATTTAGCCATCATTATAAAATAAAATGCTAGCCTTGGGCCTGTGGAACCATTCAATTATTTGTGCATTTATGTTAATGAGTAACTTTTGCCTTGGACATTCTTTTTAAGCAGAGAAGTGACAGTTTTTTGTTTTTTAAATTCCTTTTCGTTATTGAAAAAAAGAATGTCACAAAGAGACAATGTTCACATGTCAATTAAAGCTGTCATAATACAACATATTAAATTTCTATAGGAGACAGGACTATAAGAAATTCAGAACTAAATGTTTCAACCATTAACCAATGATAAATAGTATATGATAGGGTTACATAACAGTACATGGTAGTACTACTTAATATGACAATACATAGAGGCACTACAGAAACTAATGAAGAGGATTTCATTGGAATAAGACAATTAACGTCACTCAGAGGTTATGACACATTCAAAACAATGTTCTCATTTATACTTAAAGTTCAGCCAGCTGATGACTTTTCAGCCTTTAGTATAGATTGTTTTTTGTTGTTGTTTTCTAGGTAAAGTATATTCTTTATCCTAATCCCTTACCGTGCAATTAGATTTCAGGTGGGTGGATACATGCCATTGACTTAAACAAATGTATGGGGTTTTTTTTCAATGTAAGTTGTTCTTTTTTTTTAAAGTTAAAAAAATTGCATTTTATAGTTGAAGAATAAAGTACACTAGGCTTTACACTATCAAAGTGCTCATCAACTCAAAACGAGGTTAAATAACATTTCTGAATAATGAATGCAAGAGTAATCTCATAAACAGTTTACAAACATGTAGGTACTGCATAGTAATAATGACCAACAAATGTTAGCAGCAAGAAAAAAAAACATAGAAGGAATGGCCAAGGAGTATAATATAATATAATATAATAGAATATATGATATGAATCTTTCAGAAGAAAAAATCACCACAATGTTGAGTTTTAAAAAACACATCTGTACAATATAATACAATAATAAGAAGGGTGTTAAAACAGGAAACTGAATAAAAATAGATTAACAGATGCTGAGACTTAAAAAATAAAACAGAAATTGAATTGCTTATATTACATCAAACTATGTTTCTACCTCCAAAAAAAAAAAAAAAATTTCTTTTAAAGAATGCTTAGCTTATTTCTTCCAAATTCCAGAAAAACTAGGAGAATGATACCAAAGATGTTAAAATTCTGATCTTTCGCATTAAAAAATAGAGCACTAAATGACATAGAAATGTTATTGCAGCCATAGAAATAAAACAATGAGGACAGTGGAGTCAGAATGGAGTTGTTAACATGAAAACATAGCTTTAGAAATTTGAACAGACTCACAGCCCCAGATAAGCCACATTAAAATTGAATTTGGACCACAATACTTATTGTGCTAAATATACTTTACAAATAAGAAAAATAACTTATAGAAAAATGCCCCTAAATAAGTTAAAAGATAATTTTGAAATAGATTCATGCATTAAGTTAACATATGACACTTACTTCAAACCTAAAAGTATTTTCTAATTTTAAGTAATTCTCTTTTTATCTAATTTCATGAGGATTTCTTTGGTGTATTCTTTTAATAGCTTTTAATGTTCATCTATAAATATATTTATTACACTGTTAGCAGTATAGTTCAGTCTTGCATCACTTTAAACCAAATTAGAAATTATGACTCTTGTTACATTTTTTAACCCAATTGAGCATGAAAATATGAACATGTGGTTTTTAGGACCATGTCTGTAGCAAAGCATGTAGGATGGATGATAGGAGAATAAAAGCTACTGGTCTGTCTCCGGCAGTTTGTTTCAGTAGATTAGTCCAGAACAGTGGTTCCTAACCTTTTTTGGGTGGCGATCCCTTTTTATAAAAGCCATGTGCCCCGAGACCCCCATGAAATTTAAATAAGTCATTTTCAAAAAAGTTTTTACAAAATAGAGCAAATTTGCATTATAGTGAATTTTTAGTTGACACTCTCTTGTGACCTACAGGTGGGGAACTGTTAGGTCTAGAAAAAGAGCATCAAAATGATTATTAAATAATCTACCATGTACAAAATGAAGCCAGTTAATCCTCATATAAAATGAAGAAATATACTGAAATACACCTCGTCTAAAAAAAAATTCAAAGGCTAAGAAAATGTTGGTAAATTAAATATTTTAGCAAAATACAATAAAAACTATTTTCAAAGCTTGCGTCTGCCATTCCTAAGCTGTAAGTTATGTAAAAGACAAATCTTTACATCTTAGAAAGCTGATGAGCACTGACATCTGAGTATAAAGTATATGTGACACTTGCATTAATTTTTTTTTTTAGGACTGGCCAGCCATCTAAAAATTATTTTGGCTAAGTTTTATCACACTTAGTAGACAAAATGAGGGGTAGGACTGCAGTCAGGCTTATATAAAATTCAATGGAAAAGACGTAAACAAGGTAAGGGTTAGCCTGACAGGACGTAACAAAACGCTGTTTTGTTACGTCCTGTCAGGCTAACCCTTACCTTGTTTACGTCTTTTCCATTGAATTTTTTATCACACTTATAATGACAGGGCAGAAATGGAGACAATAACTTATTACAATAATTCTATAGGTTTTTTTTAAAAATGTATTTCATTGCTGCCATTTAAGGGAAGCCTAAAAAAGGAATTCTTAATAAGAAGAAACAAAATATTTTTAGACCCCCCTTTACAAACAATAAGTTAATTAAAATTTTTTAAAAGACATTTTAAATAAATTACTCTATTTAATATTACTGTTCTCATTCAAAGAACAGATTTTAAAAATAAAAACATCATCCTTCATTGTCTTCATGTAAATCTGAATTTTTGATTTGACTTATGTACAAGACTCTTGATGTCCCCAATGACATCACTGAAACAACTCCGATGACTCCCAACAACAGCTGACTACTGAGGCAATGGGAGGCACCATCATACGTAGCTGACACTTGGCTCTGGATCCACAAAATACTTGCCTAAATGTGTTTGTAAAAAATAAGATATGAAAAATTTAGTTTACAATGGTGGGTGACTTTTAACTTTTAAAATGAAAATAAAATTGTTTATAAAATATTCACTACTCAATTCTCATTCCATACTTATGACAATGATGGCAGGGGGGATCTGATAACAAGTTTAAATTCACAATACAACAAAAGGAGATGGGTTTTACATGGTTAACGTTTAAAGCCCCATAAGGTTTTTGTTAAACTTCCGCCTCATTCCCGTAAGGATTTCCCGTATTGCGATCAACTGGTTATGAAAATGTATTAATATTATTGTTATAGTCATATTGACTTCATCTTTGAGGATAAGAATGGTTATTTTACGTATCTAAATGACCATCTTGAGTTTAACTCTTAATGTACCAAAGGGCGGTAATCCACGGTTTACCGTTTAGTACCAAAGAGCCGTAATGCGCGACTCGATAGAACTCTCTTTAGAAACGAAATTACAGAAAATAAAAACTATTCAGTGCGGGATGAACGATGTTTTCGACTTCCGGCAATGGCGGCTGTTTACCTCGCTAGTGTTATCGCTCGATTCGCGATGTTTTTTACGTTTTTTTTCGAAGATGCTATTTTGCTATACTTTATTACTAAAATAATAGTATTAAACTACAGGTAAAAATAGTTTCAAACTCAAAACGGTCTTTCGGATACATAAAATAACCATTCTTATTCTAAAAGATGACGTCAGTATGACCATAATAATAAAAATGGATTTTAAGCAATTTTTAAAATTTCATAACCGGTTGATCGCAATTCGGGAAATTCTTACGGTACTGAGGCGGAAGTTTTCCGAAAACCTTATGGCACATTTAGAGTTAATAGTAATTTTCCCTTTAGCTTAGAACTATTATTATTATAATACAGTATAGCTGAAAATCACATCTTCAAACAAAACTCATAAAAACTACCAAAAAACTTTGTGAATCGAGCGATAGATAACACTAGCGAGAGAAACAGCCGCCATTGCCGGAAGTGGAATACATCTTTTTTCAATCACTGAAGAGTTTTTATTTTCTGTAATTTTGTTTCTAGTGTTCTATCGAGGCGTACTTTACCGCGCTTTGGTAATAGAGACTAGGCGCGCATTACCACACTTTGTCAATTTAAACCTTAACCAATCTTTTTTAAATGCTTATTAGTTTAACACGTGTGCATACCTGTAGAAAATCTCTTCTTCATCAGAGATATTCTGTAACCAGACCCTGCAAGCTCAAATTCAGCTCCTGATAACGTCGCTCCCTCTGCAGCAAACTGCATGGCCGTTGTCACTGGTTTCGTGGGACCTTTACTCAATTCAAATTTTGCCCGGATGCATCCTTGCGACTCCTGCTCACTAACCTCAGAAATATCATTCAGTTTCCATGTGGCTCGTTTGGCAGTGGCATCCCTAAATATGTTAAATCATTCAGAGGAAGGAGTTACACAAATTTAAAAGCACTGGAGACTATCGCAAACAAGAAAAATATATTTAAATCTCATTCCAGCTTTAAATAAAGGTTGGGTCATTTCTTGTTCTCATGCAAATAAATAAATGAATGAAAATAATTATTGAAGAAAATTTCATGCATGAATTAATTATTTTACACAAAAACTTTCGTCATTTATACACTGTTGATTTTTTAGTTGAACAATTTGGAATTGATGCATGCAAATAAACTGAGATGCAATAAAAATATCTCTTGAAAGGATGAATGACTAAGAACCTCAGCTGTGTTGTAAACTGTATCATAGATGAATTTTATAACTTAAATCATGTACCAGGTTTCAAATATTTTTTTTGTGAAGTAACTGAAAAAAAAAAAATGAACTAACCAGTTGCCAGTTGGAATACTTTGCATCTTGATGACATCTCCATCAACTGGAACTGCAACATTAACATTTTTCAATGTAACAGCTGAAGACATGGCTGAAGGGTTATATCTGTAGTCCAGACGAAAATCTGTTGATGCATCATCACATTTCCAGTAGACTACTAGAGGTAGAGGTGTGCTTTCTACACCTGGTAAAGCTTTTACCTGGAATCAGACAGTTTAAGCATTTGAAGGGAATGTGTTTAAATTGACCCAGCCGAGTGTGAAAACTAGGAATTCTGTTGTTTTTAAAAATGCAGGGTAAGTCCTGCTACCCAACACAAACTATGGTACAAGGCTTTACTAACCTGGTATTTGAGGATGTCTATGTTGAAATATGAAGCTGCTTTGTTTTGTTCACCTTGCTGCCTAAGATGGTCAACTAAGTTTGACATGTTAAACTCGTAAGTGTGGACGTCTGCTGTACTCTGGGATTCATCTCTGGAGGAAAGATATAGTGTGATCATTTTTTTATTTTTTAAAAATCCAACTAATTAAAAAAAGTATAAATTGAAAAATTACTTGGTGGAATTTAAGTAACAATCAAAGCTGCTATGACACCTTGCTTCATTCAAACTAATACTTGAATTAGCCAAAAACTATTTAAATCCAATCCAAACATAACACTGATTAACACAACAAACTATCCTTAATTCAAGTTCTCTTTTCAATTTAGGAAGACTCTGGAAAATGTAAATAACTAACAATCCCACAGGTTAACAATATGTAACAAAAATGTAACAGGGCTAAAATCAACAAATAGATCTTTGTTCAGTTACTTGGATAGAATGGCTGAGTTTGTGATGACTTGTTCCCACTTGTCAGCATTCTTTATACGAAATGAAAGCAGAGCTGGCGATGGGTTTTCTGTGAACACTCTAACTACACCCGCAGGAAATGACATCATGACATTTCCAATTGTGCGCACCACACACCTGCAAATCAAAATGTTGTTTTAATGTAAAAGGATAAGTATAAAAAGATAATTTTCAAATTTAAATCAATAAATATCTATGGATAATAAAGTAGTTTTTAATGTAACTTAAAGTGTTTGTAAATTATCACATTCAATTTAGAAAATTAATATATAGATGACTTTCAAAAGTCTCAATAAAGTATAAATAAATGGTGCAATGTGTATATAGTTACATTAACTCTAATGTGTTAAAGCACGGTAAAGCGCGCCTCGTTAGAACTCTCTTTACAAACAAAATTACAGAAAATAAAAACTCTTCAGTGCGTTAAAAAAGGTGTATTTGACTTCCGGCAATCGCAGCCATTTCCCTGGCTAGTGTTATGGCTCGATTTGCGAAGTTTTTTGGTAGTTTTTACTATTCTTTTTATAGGATGCGATTTTGCTATACTTTATTACTAAAATAATAGTACTAAACTACAGGAAAATATAGTTTTTAACTAAAAAAAAACATTCTTATCCTAAAATATGAAGTCAGAATGACAATAATAACATAGATGGATTTTACGCAATTTTAAAAATTTCATAACCAGTTGATCACAATTTGGGAAATTCTTACGAGACTGAGGAGGAAGTTTTCTGAAAACCTTATTGTACATTAAGAGTTAAAAAATCCAATTCACTTTTATCAGAGCACCAGACAAACCATAATTGTATCAGAGGTTTTTAACAATTTTTTTTTACCATATAAATGCTGTTTTAAAAAAGTATTTTTTGTATTGTAGCTAATGGTTAAACCTAAAATTTGAGAATTTGTCACATATTTAACATGATACATCATGGAGATACTTCATGGAGTAAATAATGGCATGTTTTTATTTTCTCCAGATCTTACTTTGTGGCATCATGACCTTTAAAAAAAGCATTCACTGTTTCTGTAAATGCTATTGCCAGTGGGACAGAGTCTGACATGCCAATTGTTAGGGGACTAGGACCGCGTGATGATCCAATGGGCATTGAGGTGGTGTTGAAAGTCATACTTCCGTTACTGTCTGATCTACTCATGGGAGTCGGTCCATTCATTTTGGTCTGAAAGGAACAAGGCTACTATTGAAAAAATTCACATCAAAACTTCAACTCTATTATTTTCTAAATGATTTTGATCACATTTTTTTTAACCAATAAATTATTTACATATTTATTTATTTATTTTGAAATAAAATTAAAACAATAAATAAGTGGAAATATAAATGTACATTATGTACATGCAGTTTTATTTAAATACAAGAACACATGAGCTGATTTTGACAGTTTATGATGAATGGCATTCTGCGCTATTATTTTTAAGCTCATTCGAAATTATACAATTTTTAATCCACTTTTTAAACTACATAGCTGAATAAATTTTTATTATACGAATTTACAATAAACATTTTCTAATTTTTTCAAACCCCTTGAAATGTACAATAAAATATTTTAAAGAATGGTATTATCATAGATATTTACATTTCTTAACTTTGTTGGCTTTAGAGCAATGTTTATCATCTATAAAATATGAGACATTTCAACCTTTTTTTTTCATGCCTCTGAATCATAAAAAAAAATCTTTCTTAAAAGTGTATATAATACATAATTAAAATACACTCGTGCATGTTAGTTATTTGAATTAATTAAAATTTGTAAAATACTTAATTAATAATAATCTATTATTGTTTTTAAGGATCAAATTAATATTTAGGTATTTATTCCATTTCTCTAAAGAAAACTGTAGGGTTTAAAAAATTAATAGACTGCTTACAATATTATAAAACTATATCTGAAGCAACACATTTTGATAAATGAAATCCAACTTAATGAAACATTACCTGAGATATAAGGCCTCTTGTCCGAGAAGGGGGTCTTGCAACTGGAGGGGGGAGACCACTCAATGGTGAAGTAGGAGTTAGTGGACCTGATATACTTGGTTTTCCATTACTTTGGTTTGTAAAATCTGCAAAATCTGCAAAAAATTGAGGTATTTATGGGAAAAATATCTTTAGATAACATCTTATAACAAATTTTGAAATTTAATTCTGAATGCTGTGCAAAGGATAAGTTGATTGTTTATTTTTTATTTTTTTCAAAAGAAAATCTTTGGAGAAAACTTTTTCCATAACTAATGAGTTATTTTGCCACATAATATTAATTAAATATATTTGTAAATAACTTAAACATACTCTAGCATTATTAAAAATGAATTCTAGCTTAGATATTTTGAAAAACAAATGTTTAACTACTTCCTGTCCTGTAATCTTCAAAATCATTATAGGATTAGTATTAATATAATGATGATTACTGCGCAAACACCAAAGTATTGTTAAAGTTGTGCATATAAATCTGTGCAACGGTGTGTATGACACCCAAGAAGAATGAAGTAGAATTTACATGAATGGTAAGGCCACAACAGGTATTAGTGTAGTCTTTTATCGTTGCAGTAAAGGTTTGCTCACCCTTAGGACACCAACTAAAATAAGTTATTAATGTTTTTTTTAAGAGAGAAGATTAATCCAATCTGTAGTTCTAAATCAATTAAATATAATGTATGGAGAATTGAGTTCTTTGGGATTTAAAAAAAGAAATTAAAAGAACAATTCAGCTAAATGTCTTCTTCATCAGTAAATACAAAACAGGAAAAATAAATCAGTTAAGAGTAGAAACATGAAGTGTTCCAGATTAAGATGAGTCTTGAAAACAGATAAGCACTAGGAACTATACTTTTTTAATATTATTGAAAGATCAATCATAAGTGAAATTTTTTTAAGTATAAAAGACACTAAGGAAAGCATACTAAATGATTTTGGAAAATGCATAAGAATATACATTATACAACCATATCAACTGGTTTAAAATGTCATTATTTTATATTCATTATTAAAGATAAGTTGACCTATTACAGACTTGAAACCTGCAGAGGGTTGTTATCAACTTTATTGTTGAAAATCAAAGTTAAATGACCAAATTTTTAATGGTATATAATCCAAATTTATAAAAATAAACACGGAAGTTTTAAATTTCGAGTAACCATGACTTGTCAAGGAAAGGACATCAGGGCTGAATGCATTGATTAAAAAAAATGCCAATAAATTTTAATTGTTCAGCTGGGTATTCATGTTCCAGAATAAAATCAAATACATATTACTGCTATTCACACACACACACTCACTTTATACTAGAGTGATAATGAACAAAGTAAAAAGATATTGGGTGTATTTCATTAATAGAGTATGTTTTCAATAGAAAAGTGGATTTTATAATGTATGTTATAATGATTGTGTTAGTAGTGCATATTAAAGTTTGATTACTTGCTTTTAGTTAATTTCTTAGCTGCTAGAAGCTGGAATCCTGAAAGTAAGGTTTTTTATTTTTATTTTCTGTTAACAAATATTCAACATTTTAGTGAGAACAATGCCATGCTGTTTATTAAATTGCATGCATACATATTTTTTAATTGTCTTAAGTGGAGAATTTTAATTTGATTTATATTTATTATACTGTTCATGCAAAATAATGGTAGACTCCAATATTATGTCAAAGTTAAACTAGCACTATGGTCTGTTCAAATTGGCGTTGATAGAATATCTACATTTCGATACTGAACACAGATTTGAGACATTATAATGTGTAACATCAGCATTGTTCAGAAACACTTTACAGAGAACGAATTAAATTCTTTATGTAACTTCCGATGAAATCTTTAACAGCAATGAGAAAAAAAACGTAATCCATGACTCTTCCAGATGTTACTTTCAAATGATAAATTATATTCAATCCAATTACATGTAAATATTTTGTTTTAAAATCAACACAGAAATAAAAACATAAAAAGATCAAGTGTCGAATCTAAGATGATAGAAGTGGATTTAACAATGTAAACAAAATTATTTTTTTAACAAATAAATCAGACCCTCTTCTGCTTACTTGAGGAAGGTGTAGTAGCTGCACTGCTATTGGTGCTGTTCCAGTTGATCTCAGTCTGGGGGGAGAGGGGAGATGGGAGGGTTACATTGTAGTTGACACCCGTAGGGGTGGATGCGGCAGAACTGGAGCCAAAGAAGTCAAGATTTAACAGGTCTTGGCTGCTTGGTTTACTGCAATAAAAAAAGAGATTAATCTTGAAGTTTGAACAAAATTTAAAATTATATATTTTTTTCTTCTTTTGAATGACTGAATTTATTCAAGCAACAACTATTTACTGCTAAAGATAAAAGTTTCCCTATAGAGCAGTATGAAAGTAGAAAAGTATAAAAACATGAGCAAAATCTGATCAAGTGATAAATTTTGTAATTACAAAAATCAAGAAAAGAAATAGTTTCTCTTACTCAAGTGTGTCTGACTCTGACTGGGATCTTTTCATTTTTTTGTCCACAGGTGTCTGACTCCTCTTTCTCTGCAAATCAAAATAAAAAGGGTTTTAAAGTAGAAAGATCTTAGAAATAGTTTTCCTATTAAATATGCTTATTTCTTGATTTAGATATCAAAGATTTCTTAGGGGGTCACTTTTTATATCACAAAATGCACTCTAAACAATACTAAAGACGTTTTAAAAATTCATTTCCCAGACTATAGCTTAAATTTGAAACAAAAAAGGGAGTGAGAAATGAAGCTAACTATTAAACAGGGTTTAGGCAACACTGAAAAAAGACAAAACAGTTGTAAACCTTTAGGATAAACTTTTCAAGACTAAATGGACCTTAACTCCGCATGGTATAAATGTGATGTTCCCTTTGACCTGCTGATGCTTGTCTCAGCCCCTTACATCTACCCAATAACAATTCTGGGATCAGGCACATCTTTTTGCACTGGCCTACATTTTTACTTATGAGCACTCGATGAAACCTTTTACATTTTTATTGCATCAAACTTTTTATTATATAATAAATATATTTTTTTAAAAATTAATTATACATTTTGTATTATTTTCTTTTGTCATCTGATTCATCTTCATAATTAACGATTTCTTGTTTTTCTTATATCTTTATTTCTATAATCTAATTTTATAATCTTTTCTATCATTGTCTAATTGTTGTACTGCAAGGAAAGTGTAAATAAAAAAAAAACAAGTTTTGTCAACATCCTGTTTCATCCTATCAATTTTTTACCCTTTCCAAAATAACTCCTGAGCCAGAGGGGAATAATTAGCAAAATAATATCCAGTACTGAAAGGTTATATTGTAAAAAATTAGGTCAGTATCAGTAACTTTCATTACACTCCATTGTCCCTTATTGCTTTAAAAACCCCTGTCTTGCATTTATGCTTTCTGGTTGATGTCTACTTGGATAATACATTACAGCCAAAGTTACATTTTCTTTTTTGTTGCTGAGATTTTTTATTCGCAGGTGGCTTTTTGATAAGTTTGTTTAGTTGTTTTTTTCCATTCAGGTTTACCTGTAACATAGTTTAAATTTAAAGTTTAATGCCCCAAGCATGGTAACGCGCGCATAGTCTGTAATGCCAAAGCGCGGCAATGCGGACCTCTATAGAACTCTCTTTTAAAACGAAATTACATAAAGCAAAAACTCTTCGGTGAGTGAAAGATGATGTATGCCATTTCCAGAAATGGCGGCCGTTTCCCTGGCTAGTGTTATCAATTAGAAAAGTTTTTTAGAGTTTTTTTTTTTTTTGAAGATGTGATTTTGCTATACTTCATTATATACATACTAGTTCTAAACTATAGGTAAAAATAGTTTTAAACTCAAGACGGTATTTTTTGGATATGTAAAATAACCATTATTATTTAAAAAATGAAGTCAGTATAACTATAGCAATATAAATGCATTTTATGCTATGTTTTGAATTTCATAACCAGTTGATTGCAATGCGGGAATCCTTACAGGATTGAGGCGAAAGTTTGCCAAAAACCTTCTGGGCGTTAAACATTAAAATAAGATGTTCTTGATGCTTACCACCGCAGAAGGTGATAGCCTTAAACCTTCTACTGAAGCCCTGATGTCTTCAATCGTGCTGGACGGGGCACAAGTGGGGCTCAGAGGCCTGATTTCTACTTTAATTTTTCTTCTGCTTTCTTCACCATCTGATCAATGACAGACAAAAAAAAGCACCTTTTCACAATGAAGCTAAAATATATTAAATGAATAAAGAGTATCTGCTTTGCTAGACTACTCTTGTTAACTTTGGTAAATCTCCATACTTCTATTTAATCTAAACGGCTTCAACTTGTTAATAAGAAAAAAATTAAATCCTAGCAGCTATTTGAGTAGATAAAATGCACAACTATAAAACAAAGATCAAGTGAAATAACTAACCTGAGTCTGAATCACTATCACTTGAATACCAGCTGTTTTTATCCCCATTGTCTTTTTGTGATGTAAGAGAAAAACTGAGAATCAATGGTAATAATGCTTATTTTTCTGTTTCAGTGACCAGCACTCAAAATTTTTCCATTGACTCATAGTTGATGTAGATGTATCTATTATTTTAAAACTCAGAACATGTGACATTTACTACAAAAATTAAGCAGTATAACAAATTACCAAAAAGCATTCAGAAAGACATTAAAATTTGTCTTGAAATATTTGGCATTAGTATATGTGTAAAGAAATTCAGGTATAACTAGGTGATATTGAGAATGCCTGAATAAAACAGCTTAGATGAATTAAAATTACTTATGCTTAACTATTAACTAGATCAGCCTCAGAAACTTTAAAAAAGGATACGATCCATGGGGTGTTCCGGTCGTATCCTGTAACCTTCCTCGTCAACTTCAATATTCTGAAATGATTTAAGGAAAAAATGGTAAGTCATTCAAGACTGCACTTAAGACACTTTTTTTTTATAATTTATTTTCAAAAATAATAAAACCACATTTCGTTAAATGATTAACGTAGCTGATGTATTGAGTATAGCGAATTGTCATTTATGTAGTTAATATGCTATGAATGTTTCTTTTTATTTATATATGTATTGTTGTTTCCATGTAAAGCGCTGTGAGCCCGGCTCCTTGCTGGGATACAGCACTATACAAACCATCATTTTATTATTATTATTATTATTATTACTTTCTTCTTGTTAAATTAAATAATGGTTTCTGAATAAGCTAGAAATCATCACATATATTTATTTACATTATTTATTTATTTATTTATTTTTAGGAAGGGTGAGCTTTTTTAATGACAAAACATTCAAAACTTACTGGATCTTGATTTTCTGCTTCACTGAAATGTTCATGGGAATAAGAAAAACAATTTCATTCACAACATTTGCAAATAGAATCATGAGAATGGGATTATAGATGTGTCAATGGCATGTTTGTAAACAATGAATAAAGTAAATTACCTACTAAATTAATCTTGTCATAAATATAAATTTCCAGCAGGCAGATCCAAAATATAAATGAATAAATTTTTTATCATAGATGCTGTGTTGCCTTAAGATAAATAAAGTTTAATAACTGCATGCTGGCTTTAACTAAAGCAATAAATTAAACAAAATGTAGCATCAGCAGAAGATTCAGAATGTGGGCCCTTCTTTGAACAAATACATCCATGATTCTGAAAATTACTGAACAAAATTTATCAATTTAAAATCTAAAAAAACAACTCTATCCTGGAAAAGTAATAAAAAATTATTCAAAGCCTATAAAAATTATGCAAAGCCTATATGAATTATTTAATTATGTGGCACTGTAAAAGTATAATTTGGTGTACCAATTTAAATTATTTTTTGTTATGTTTTAAGCCTACAAAAATATTGGTTATGTTTGAGAGACATGGACAAATTGATTTGAATTATTCACAGAGAAAGACATAATTTACATGACGTCCTTGTTTTTTTTTTGTCCATCCTTGGATGAACAATTATAGGCAACTTAAAACAACAAAATATTCAATGCTTAAGGCATTGTAGGGGAAAACTTTACTTCACTGTCCCTGTAGAGACAAAAAGTCAAAGGACCTACATTGATTCATTGTCTTTCTCATCTTTGTCTTTCTTCCCCTTTTTCTTGACCTTTTCTTTCCGCTTTGTTTTATTCTTCAAGAACCCTGAAGAAAATTTTGTTAGCAATAAATTTATTATTGAAATTGAGTGAAAAAGAGCTTAATAAAAAACCTAATAAAGTTTTAAATTGTTTAAAATTGTATCAAGCCTCATTTTTTAAAACTAAAATGAACTGTCTCAAAACTACAAAAAATGGTTAATTTCAAATAAGGTAAACAATTCATTTCAAATGTTTAACATTCAAAAGTTAGGTTTTCCAAAGAAGTTCAACATTTGTTATCAACATGCACTTTTTTTTGCCAAGGCTATGGTTTAATCTCTGAGATGTAAACAAGGTTATTTTTCTTGTATTAATTGATTATTGGAAGAGGGGGTGGACACTAAAGCTAGCTATCATCACTAAGGATCATCACAAACAACAAAAATGCATCGGCAATATAAACACACACATTCTAATAAGAAATCAAAATTCTGATACATATGAAAATAAAATAAAACATAAGAGATCTGTATCTCCAATTACACTAAAATATTTAAATTGTCACAAAAAAAAGTTCATTTGGCTTTGTAGATAAAGGAAAAATTCAAGAAAACTATATATATTAAAATTAAATATTGGGACGCTGCAAAGAAATATATCAAAGCCCAATGTAGCAAGGATGTTTATTTTTTTTAAGCTGATGGAATGCTTAAAATTCAGTGAAATGGCTTTGCATTTACAGAAAATTTTAATGATTTCACAAAAAGCATTCAAAGAATTCAAATGATAAAGATAAACATGTGTATGTTTTTAAAAAAAACTTAGTATAGCAGTTAAAGCTTCCAAGCACACTTAATCGGTACAAACAAATTTGTTTTCAACTTATCCAACAAAATTTTTTCAAAGTTCACAATCTAAGAGTATTTAAATATAAATTTAATTTAAATCTAATGCTATTGAGTGATAAAATTACTGAATATTGTGGGATGATGATTTTATTTATGGTGTCGCGTTTCAATCATGAAGAAAGAACTGTGTTATACTCTAATAGATGTTCATATACAAATAAAATGGATTTTAAGAACGTATAGAACTTTCTTATGATATTTGTTTTATTAGGACACTTTACACATGCTTTAAATGGCAAACAAAGATACTTTCTATTCAAGCAAAACATAAAAAAGAGCAAGTGAACTGCCTGAACAACAACTGTGACTTTCTACTTAAATATTGAGTGAATTTCCATGTTTTATTTAATCAGTTCCGACTTAAAAAATGAGAATTGACATATTATTGAATGTACAAGGTCACAGTTTGAACAAATGTAAGTACATGTAATTATATTGAACTGAGAAATCAAATATACAAACAATTTTATTTCAGAGCAATGAAAGAACACCTCAAAAATGCTTATATGCAATAACTAGATTTTTAAAAAATACCTTAGTATTTTATACGTTTTAATGTATCAGTTAATAAAATCTAAGATATATTTTACGACAATATTAAAATATTGAGTTACAAGTATTTAGTGTGATATTTTATTAAAACCTAAAACGTGCTTTCAATATTTGTAAAACTAATTCACCGATTACTTGTCTCAATAAGAATGAATCAAAAGAAGAGATGGTAATATAACTCTAAAAATATTTGATATAAAGTACAAATCAATTACAATTTTTTTAAATATTGGTTAGCTTTAACAAATCATACCCCAAGCTTTTATTTAGGTCTTTTAATTTGGCAGTAGATCAGGAAATTTTTGTTATCATAAGTGAATGTTCAATAAAGATGCCTATAGAAATTTAATGAGATGACAGGAAATAATTAGATAGAAAATAAGATGAGGAACAAAGAAATTTATGCAAAACCCAAACCAACATGAAGCAACATGAGCAAATATTAGAACTAAGCCAAACTCTAAGCAATGAGTTAGAGAAGTCAGTTCAGGAAGGCTTCTTTTCTTAATAATTTCGTTCTACTTCCTTCATAATTATTTTACCACACCAAAATATAGAAAATTAGTTAATAAGAATATTATTATCATTAAACTGTCACTTCCTAAATTGACAATATAATTTTTTTTTAAATAAAAAATGAGGCTCATTTTACAAAAGTAATTTAACTTTTCAAGTAAAATCATTATATTTTTAGATAGTATCAAAAAAATATTGAAGTCCTAATATCAAATCTTAAACTTTTACTAATATAATTATTTACTCTTATCTCATTAAGATGCAAGTCATCTAAATCAAATTTTTTGGTTTTTTAAACTTCTTTAGTAAGTCAGTTTCAGGATAGTGTGCAAGGCATTAGGCATGAAATTAGGGTCCATCTATTAAGCCTTATATCTTGAAACTTATAGCTTCTTAAAAATTTAGCACAAAAAAAAAACAATAGCCTTGAAAAGTGAAACTGTTTTTGGCTAAATTGAGTCTCAATGGAAAACAAATAAACAGCTGTACAATAGCAGCAACAGATAAGAGCTATGCAAGTTAACAAAAATTTTGATTCTGGGGGAAGACAGTAAGGATGTTTACATGTGCGAGAGACGCGAAGCTTGACGCTGCGACTCAGGGGCCCTGGCTGGTCAGATAAAACAGGGCTGGGATTTCCGCTGGCTTCTGAAAACACACAGGATCCACAAGTGGTATAGGGTTGTTGTTGTTTTTTTTGTCTAGCAGTTTAAGGTTGAGGAAATCCATGGACATATTTTTTAATTGAAGTCAGTATAAAGCTAATATTCAAGGTAGCATATTTAAATTTATCATTTAATTATTTTATTTTAGAATAATTACCTTAGCCTATGGTTCTTATCCTTCTAACTTAATTTAATTATATATTTTATTATTCCAGCTGTAAAAATATTTACAGGAAACAATTTTTGTAAGGGCGCGTAAACAAAACAAAAAACAAACTCTTTTTATAAATGTGTCAGTAGAAAAAAAGTACACTTATAAAAAGGTATATTATCCAGTTTTCAAGGTTTTTTTAACATAGATTTGTTATTGTGTTAAAACATTGCCTAAAAATTTGGGAAAATAAATGAGACAAAGCAGATTATTTTCATGCATAATCTTAAGTATAAAATCTTTAACAATAATGTAAAAGTTATAAGTGTGCAGAAAAGTTGGCACACTTAGGGGGATATGACTGAAAAAAAAAGAGGTAAAGTATCAACCCAAGAACTATTGTTTTTGTTTTTTTCTATAGACCATTTCCAATTTGCAAAAGCACTGCTTCATACATTTCTATAATAGCAATAGTTGTAAACAAAAGTGGCATCTATATCATCTACTTTTTAAGTTGGGTGGTGTTAAAAAAAAAAGCCCTAAGACACTTGAGAGTCTAAATGAACAACAAATACCTTTATTTTAAAAGGTGAATTATAAATAAAATGAAATTGTTTTTAACAACTCAATGTGTGACTTTTTATCCTGGGTAATTGCATAATTTACTAAGCATATTCTCTTTAAATTTTAAGAATTACTGAAAAATCAGAAAGTATATCAAAACTTGGAGTGTTATAATAAAGCCTAATAAAACATAAAAAATTGTATCAATTAATTTATTATTAAGATATTGAGTTATGTATAATGTATAAGTATAGATATATAGGACAGAGTAAGAATATTTGAAAAGGTAATAGTTTAACTTTTAGAATAATCAATGAAAGTGCTTTGCTTAGCACACAGTATTTATTTCTAATAATAGTTAAGTACAGTAAGAGCATGTACTTATTATGTTACTTAAAGGAAACATGAATCATCCCTACCATATAAATCATAAAGTATTTTAAATTCAAACAAACCGGTCAATGATAAATTGACTTATTCCTTTACTACTATTGAAATAAAGTCTTTAAATTTTGACATTTTATCAAAACAGGTCTTTAAAGTATTCCTCCAATGTTCCATTTTTTAAGGTGAATTAATTTATTTTTAAATAAACACATGAGAGATAAAACCTTTGTTTTTTTAATTTCATGTAATTACATGTACTTCCTTTATCAATTAATAATAGTGTTACTCTGGTAATGGTTTTTAAAAAATATGCAGTGACAAAAAAAAGCTTTCAAGTTGTTGGGTTTTTTTTCAGTCATTTTTTCCGAGAAGGATCAAAACGATAAGGTTGACAAGGATGAGAATCTCAAATCAATCGATTCAGGAACATTTAGGTTTTGTTTTAGAAATAAAATTAATCAAAGAAAAGGGGAAGCCTTGTACAAAAGGTAAAACTCCAAACAACATTAGTCACTCAGTAAAACAATGTGTTATGTATCATTGTATTAACTAATGATAAGCTACTGTCATATCAGTAATTAAATAGTAAAAATGCTTTACTTATACAGCGAGTTTTTTAAAAAAGATAGTTTTGTTCAAGATATAAGTTTTCCTGTATAACTTATAAGCAGAATGTAGTAGAGCATTTTTAAAAAAAAAATATACACTATATAAAATATTCAGTTATCAACATGAGTTTTATTACCAGTGAATGTCATTGGTGGATTAACAGATGGGGTATCTGTAAATTAAACAATATAAAAAATATTGGGCTGCACCGAAACATCTTTAGTATTCCAACATCCAACAGCATCTTTAGTATTCCAACATCCAACAAAGTCCATTTATTACTAAATTTCAAGAATTTCAGTATTAACTGATATAGGGCTAAGAATGGGTGCACTTTGACAGAGAAGTACAAATATTAACACTGTTTAATTAAAAATACTCAAATTCTATGACAACTTTTGAAGTGTCACTTAAAGACTTTGTGCTTTTAAATATTTTAATATCATTTATTCCAGATAATGGGAGGCGTTTTCGACTTAGTACTAATCCCTCTGACGGATGTGTTAATTAGACCAGAATAAAACTAGTTAAAAAGTTAATATAATGGGATATATATATTTTATAAATCCAAAACCATGTACAGTTGAACCTGGTTATGTCCCCTGCAAGAGTCAAAATTATGATGATCAAAATAAACAAAAACCAATACAGCACCGAAAAATTAACATGTGCTTTAAATTTCTTTAAGTGCACGATTTGCGTTAACAAAGGAGAATGTACATGCTCTTTTTAGGACTCTTTTTTACACAAGAGCTTTGACACAAATTGTTCGGTGACGCTAACTGCACATTATAAAATTTTAAATACCTGTTTACTAGCAAAAGGCATATGTGCACCAAGCAACAACAAAGAATTACCCATATACATTTAAGGTTGTAAAGATCATTGGCTTTTCTGGAACGGTTAACCGTTTTTAAAAAAAAAGTTAATAGTCTATTAGTGGTAGCCAGGTATTTTTCCTTGGTTCTTAACTCTTTTTCTCCGTAATTATTTTCCACGTTTTGACGGAATTATCAATTTTGGAAATTTGTCGCGAGCTACCATGCCATCTTAAAATGTTAATTACTTTTTTATTTTTTAACAGATAATATATTTGTTATTGAATTATAGGAAAATGAATGATGTTTTTAGGCAACACAGACTCCTGACCTTATTTCCATAAAATATTATGATTTTTTTGTAATGAAAATAAAGTTTGATTTAAAAAAATTTATTTTTTTTAAAAACAAAATCTCATTCAAAGTCACTAAAATTTAAATTTTTATCTAAAATGTAATAAAGTCATGTTTTTTAGAAACTATATTCATTTTTGCACCAAATAGAAACAATGTCACTTCAAATAAGCAAATAAATATAATATTAGAGCTAATTATCCATGGTCACCCACACTCGAAAATTATACAAAAAAATTGAACTGTTTACAATGGAACTTGAAGCTATACATATTGATATTGTAACTAGAAATTGTTTTAAAGTATATCTAAAACTGCACTTAGTTTTAGTGAAAAGTTTAGCAGCTTTCAAATTACATTACATATAGTCAATATTATTTGTAGTATAATTATTCATCAAGATTTGAGACGTGGTGGAACATGATGTTTATCAACAGATGACTTGTCAACTTATTTATTTTAACAACTACTACAACTAGTACTAGCACTAAGACTAAGTTCACTAAGCGTATGTTTCATCGGCAATTTAAAATTAATATCTCAATAATCATTTTAAAAAACTATACCTTGTTTATCATCGTAGTATTTAGAATAATATTAGATCAATAACCAGATGAGCTAGTTGAATATCCATGTTTGTAAACAAACGTAAAAACGAAAATGAAAACAAGCCTTTCAAACGCTTCTTTCGTGGTGAAAACACGTTCAAACAACCGATTTCGACTTTTTAATTCAAGGGAAATCATTCTAGAATACATTAAAACTAATTTTTGTTAAATAGATATGTAAAGAAACAAAACTATTCCCTTTTAATAAATCAACGCTGCCATCGTTGATCCGACAGAAACGTCCGTTTGAAATCAACGATGGGAGCGTTGTTCCGGAGAAAAAGAGTTAAAGCCCAGAAGAAAATGTAGCACTGCCCCTGTCACGCCCAACCAGTGTCATTTGTTGATAACATAGTGTTTAGCTTTCTTGCCCGTTAACTCTGAGAATGTTAAAAGTGAGATTAGGAAGTGGGCATCGATAACGGCATTTTTAAAATCCGGCATTTGGTCAAAGGTATTGAGATAATTGTCATTTAGTTTCAAATTTAACGATCTTTTGGGTACAAATTTTAGGCTTCGAGGACATAAAAGAATTTACAAAACCTATGATTAAATCAAAGACAAAGAGAACTTGGCGGTTCCACTTCAAAACTATTAACTTATTAGAGTTAGCAAGTTGAACAAGATCTAGATAACCAGGTTCAACTGGATTATGAAAACCTCCAACCTCAAATCCCTTAGTAAATTATGGTTCAAGAATTATTTGAACTATTAAAATCTAACCTATAAGATAGAAAAGGGTTAATTAAGAATTGGGGAAAAACAATACTGTAACATTCAATAAACTATTTGAAAGAAAAAAGAATCCTATATGGCAGTCACTTTTTGTAGAATAGAAAAACAACATCAAACATCAATGTACTGTGCCAACATTACTGGAGAATAGCACTGGTCTTTTTCTAATTGCTTTCGACCTATACATCTAAAGAGTAGTTTTTCTTTTTATTACTTTTCTCATATATGTAACATATTTCCATTAATAATTCAATTCATTCTCTAAAAAAAAAATATTGAACTTCAACAATTTTTTTTTCTTAACTTCCATTTTACTTGTAGTACTGGTTGAGAACAAAGAGTTTAGACCAGACTTTTAAAGACAATCAACGCTCACTCTGTCTCTACATGTCTTAACGTGCCCCATGCTCATCTTAACTCTTAATGTGCCATAAGGTTTTTGGAAAACTTCCGCCTCAGTACCATAAGAATTTCCCGAATTGCGATCAACCGGTTATAAAATTTAAAAAATTGCGTTAAATCCATTTTTATTATTATAGTCATACTGACGTCATCTTTTAGAATAAGAATGGTTATTTTATGTATCCGAGAGACCGTTTTGAGTTTAAAACTATATTTACCTGTAGTTTAGTACTATAATTTTAGTAATAAAATATAGCGAAATCGCTTCTTCGAAAAAAACCCGTAAAATCTTCCAAAAAACATCGCGAATCGAGCGATAACACTAGCGAGGTAAACAGTCGCCATTGCCGGAATTCGAAAACATCATTCATCCCGCACTGAATAGTTTTTATTTTCTGTAATTTCGTTTCTAAAGAGAGTTCTATCGAGTCGCGCATTACCGCTCTTTGGTACTAAACGGTAAACCGCGGATTACCGCGCTTTGGTACATTAAGAGTTAACTATTTTTTGTACGAATAATTTTTAAAAATTGGATTTTTTTTTAAAAATGAACACAGCATTCCCATTCTGATAAACTAGATCAACATCTTCAAGAAAAATTAAAATGATTATAAAAAAGTACATCTAAAAAAAAATTAATGAACTGAATACCTTGTTTCTGTTTCTCTACAACACTGTCTCGTTTTTCAACATTCGGTTCAGGAGACATTGGTCTGTTGACTAGAAGGGATGATAAGTCAGGCTCCACAAACTCAATTGGACCTGGGGGAAAAAAAAATATGTTTAACTACTAAAATCATTCATTACAAAACTGTAAATTATAGACTGAAATGATAAACATTTTAAACATTCATTTTTTTTAAAACTTGTTTACATTCTTCTTTATAATAACCCTATAAATTCAAAAATATTTTTCAGTATATTGTCCTTATAAGCAGAAAGATTCACCAACACGACAATAAGAAGAGAGGTACTCGCCAATGAAAAGGAGAGGTCTATTTCTAACTAACTCGTGTTTCACTAAATATTTAAATAAGCTCTCATATGTTCTTGCTTTATTTTTCCTCTTAATCCAAAATTCGTAGATTAGTAAACTGAGATCCAAAACGAGAAATTTGGAATAAAAAATATTTAACCTCTCATATATGGAATTCCAGGATAAACCGGAATAGTGCACACCCTGATTTCCAGCAAAAATGTTTTGTAATGTGCTAACAATGATCAATTTACTTGCACTGGTAGAAACTTTTTAGTAAAAATTTTAATGTAAATTATAATTCATTTTTAATCAGCCAAATTTTAATAAATGTCATTAAAATGCTTTGAAATTTTGATATACAAAAGGGAAAGGCCATTGTTGATGGGTACAATGAAATATTTGTTGTTGACAAGTTGTTGTTTTTTAAAACTTTTTTTTTTAAACAAATGCTTATTTTTTTCTTTATTTACGTTCCTGTAATGGTGTCAATTTTGAACAGAAAATAACTTCGTGGCCTTGTTCACATCCAAGACATTTTGATGTCACCACCACACCATGTTAGTTCTCCTACTATATCTTTAATCAAAATTTTTTTTAAATAATTAAATCATTTACAAGCCAAACTCAAACAGTGATACCCTTCATATTTTTACATTTAGGAATATTAAAAAGGCGTATTGATGCCACAGTTGTATGCGCGATCTCGTTCACTGCCCTGCATCTTAACTGTTAATTCAACAAAAAATGAACTCCCGGGATTAGACTAACACGAACTAATTGCAGAACTGGTTAATCCTACTAAATCAGTACCGGTCGGTACTGGGCCTAGGACCGGCTAACAACCTTAAAAATTACTGAGCCTACCTAATTTGGGTTGGAGGGGAAAATCCAAGAACACTTGAGAGTTTCAACTAACTATAATTTATTTTGCCTCAATAAAGAAAATATTGTGACAGTAAACGATCGCCTATTCAAACCTGGTTTTTCATTGCCAGTTCCCTTCTTCTCAATAAATGTGGTAATGAGCTTCTGAACCGTCATTTCATCACAGTTTTGCTTGAACTCCTGATGAACCTAGAAAAGAACATTTACTATTTTTAGTAGTTAGATATTTTACATGTAAATCCTTGTTTGAGATACAAAATTTCCAAATTACTAAAGCCACCCTAGAATGGATTAATTTAGTATCTCGAGGTACCACTTTACTAAAAAAACAAGCATTCAGACACATTTCTAGAAAATTAAATGTTTATGCTTTTATGAATTTATTAACATTATAACTAAAACAGAATTAATAATGTTTACATTTTTTTGTTACATTTGAATTAATTTTTTTTAATGACAACATTTCTAATTTAATGGTTTTCCAAATAAATAAGAGCCACAATGTCATGCTATTAGGATATAACTAAAAATTATTACCTGTCCTAACAAGGCATGTTCATTCTCCCATGACTTTGCAAATGTGTCTATAAAATCTTTCATTTGACATATGTGCTCCTCTTCAAGCTCTTGATAATGCTGAAAAAATTTTGTTACATGACGGGAATGTTTTAGATTTAAATTTTTAAAACTCAAACTCTTACATTGTTTAAATTGCTTTTTACAAATACTTGAGTAAGTAAATTTTTTCAATTAAGTTAAAAACTAATAATGCATATATTTTTCTTTTTAAAAATACTTACTAATAAATAACTTTGAACAAGTAATTTGATAAGTCATTTTAGAAAAATATAATTGAAAGGAATATTTCTGATAAAATAAAAAACAAATAACTTTACAAGTTTGGTTTCACAAAATAGAAAAATTTTTAATATTTATTTCAATACTATACTTAAATAGTAAATACATATAATCAAAATTTAATATGTTAGAATAATGGATAGATTTTTTTCAGAAAAAGTACAAAGGATCGCGCAACGAATGATCCATACAACAAACACTGCTTCGAACACCCACGTGACTCGGAGGAGGAACATTGCCCAGCACAACAAAGTGGTTTGCATGCCCGCTCCCATGTCCCTCTGCGGGTCGTTTGCTTCGAGATTAAGAGACATAAATAATATTTAGGATTTTCGGATTGTCGTGCGATGTGAATGAACATAAATTAAGTTATGACTTGTATATAAAGGATTTATAGTCGAAAACATTGTTGTTGTTTTTTTCTATATTTCAGGTTTCCTGTCTCTTTTGGGTATTTTCACTCAACAACACGCCACTGAAGCACAGAGCACCCCAGCCCATCGGCGCTTACTGTTTGATGTGGAAAATTCTAGCTCTGACTCTGACAGCAAACTAAAAACTGGACTGGAAATCTGTGTGTGATAACTGTAAATAAGTGTGTGTGTCCTCCTCATCCCACCTCCCAACAACACCTAACCCTGCTTGCCCAGGACCAATTCATTCCTTTTTCATAGACATCTACGGCAAATCGCATTGCGCTTAGCAAACTCCTCGCTTAATAACTGCACTGCTGGAGTGGATTGCATTTTTTAAGCGAGGTACCACTGTATTTACAATTAACATAAACAAATACAAAAAATTATAATAATATTTTTTGCTATGTCTTGTATGACTGATTTAACAAAGACTAACAGACTTATTAAATTATCCAATGATTTTCTTCACAAGTAAATCTCATCAGGTGTCATTACTTACGTGGCAAGAGCCTATCATTTTCTCTTCAAAAACATTCCGAACGTCCTTGAATTTTTCTATAAGTGTTTTGTATTCCTCCACTAAGGGAAAAAGAAAAAATTAAACATCCTCTTATCTTATCTTCTATTTGTAATAAAAAGTGACTTTAGAAAAAAGTTTTAAATAAAATAATCTCACAACAAGTTATTTAGTATGTGAAGTAATCATTCAGATACTAAAGAAAAAAATACTTACATGCTTTTTTATATTTCACCTCAGCCTGAATAAAGTGTTTTAAAAAATGCAGTTAAAAGCAAGCTTAAAGTTTTAATTGCAGTTTTAATAATAATAATAATAAATAAAATGATAATTTATATATCGCTGTATCCCAGATAGGAGCCGGGCTGACAGCGCTTTACAAGGAGATAACAATACATACATTGATTAAATAAACATTCATATCATACTAACTACATAAATGACAATACTTTATAAATCAGCTACGTAAATCATTAAAAGAAATGTTGTTTCATTAATTGTCAAAATAAACCCTAAAGATGTGTCTTAAGTGCAGTCTTGAAAGACTTCGCAAGTTTTAAATTTTTTCCATTTATTTAAGGTGGTCTATGAGGAGAAATAAATTTATGCAGAAAAAAAATATTATTATTACAGGCCAACAACAAACATTTAGAAAGAAGAAAAAATATTACATTTTTAGCAACAAAACATTTATTGCCCCAAAAAAAAAAAAAAAATTCTTTCAATTTTGACATTTTCACAAAGTTTGATAAAAATATGTTCTTTCATAAATTCAATATAAAACTTTGTATACAGACTAAGAATGATACTGGTAAAAATTTTAGAAATAGTTTTTATTTTAAAAACTTATTCATTCAAATTGCTACAAATCATATTCGCGTGAGGTCATCACATTATGCGTCAAATTTTTAGAGGTAGCAATATTTTTTTTTAAATATTCACATTTTTCAGAATGAAAAATAAAAAGAAAGGCCATTTTAAGTCTTATAGAATATAAATGGTAATATGCATGCAAAGTTTGAGGCTTATAACTATATTATTTTCAGCTACAAATTTTTTTTTTAAAAGTAAAGTTGAGGGGAAAAAAAGAAGTTAAAAAATGTTTGTAAAAAATTCTATGATAAATAAACAATATAGCATGGATACATTATATATATATATATATCAAATATATATACGATTTATAAATGTATTAAAAAATTTAAAATAATAAACACAGAAAATAATTGAACACAAGTTCGCAAAGGTCACCTATGCACCTACAAAAATTAGTAAAATAGTTAAAGTTCTGAAATTTTTTTGAATGACACATTTTTTACTAAAAGAACTATTATTCAGTAGAGAATATAATTAAATAATAGCTTGCAATTCTTGAAGAATTTAGACTTAAAAACTTTCCATCTGTTATCTTAAACATCAAAGAATTTTTTTTAATAATATGACAAGAAAAACCAAAATTACTCTTACATTTTTTTAAATTTTACAGCATATTGAATAAAATGTGAATGCATAAACCATTAATATATAACATATATTAGCAAAGTAATAATTCATTAGCTGCCTGTTAGCACAGAAAGGCCATATAAATAAAAATTATCTTTATATATAATTATCCCCAATTTTTATTTTTATTTTAAATTCTCACCATCCAGTTCATAAACATTACTTTATAATCTTGAAACATAAAGTAATGAATGCATCATAAATTAAAACAAAAAAGATATGCATATAAATTACAAATGATTCAATAAATATTATCAAACCCTAAAATTTTATAAAAAATCATGAGTCCCACGCCCTGCTAAAGCCTATCTGCCTCCCTCCTTTCAGCCCCCTAATCAGTCCCCCCTCCTGACTCAGCTGTCCTAACCCTTACATGATTCATCTTTTTTACCAAATTCCTGTGTCATATGACATATCCCCAAACCCATTGACAATAAAAAGTCCTTGGACGCCTTTGATCCCATATTAAATTCCCCAACACCAATGGCTACAGAAATTTCCAGCCTTGACCTTTTCACAAAAATATTTTTGGGGCATCAAGACCATATGAGTGAGTGGATACACTCATTGTCTTTCTGAACTTTCCTTTGAAGGCAGCGACGCAATAAGTCTTCATTAGTCATTCTTTCATAAACATCTTTCACATATCAAACTACAGTTGGATTTAGGTATGTTGAAATATGTGAAAGATGTTTAGGAACAACTAAGCCTTTAGCCACTGCCTTCTTGTAAAAACCCCATGACATCTCATCATTAGGGCAGTCATCATGGCGGGATACTTCATCAGTTGAAGTACAATGCCTGAATCCTGCCCAAATCGCCCACTACATGTCTTCCCCAGTTTTATTTGATCAAACGGCCTTGGTGAAATATCTCTATAGCTGTTTGATTTTGTCCTGGGTAAGGCACCCAATACCCTTACCACCTAGCGTTATTTTTAGTTTCTTTTTTGTATCAAGTAGGGACCTCAGGGCAGTTCCATGGCATTTAGAAAGATGGTTAGTGCTCTCGTACTTTTCCACAATCAAGTCAGGATATGGATTGGAATTGTGTAGCGATTTGATAGTGTTAGTATCTTTACCAGGACCTACAGTGCGAATGCGTAAACCATGTTTAGCGACTGACCTGCCCACATTCTAACAGCAGTTTGTTGCTCCATCCTGGTGTTAGACCCATGTGATTTAGATCGCAAGATAACTTGTGGCTCAGAAAACCAGGAATTATATTTTTCCTGACTTTCAGCCAGAAATTTCTTTCCAGTTGTCTGGCATTTCTGGCAAAACTTTGATAAACATTGAAAATCTACCTCAAGTCCAGTCCTATTCACGATGACACATCCAATTCCAGATTTTGAGCTGTGGCCACGCATATGCCAACTTCCATCATAGGATACATCAATGTCTACTATCTCTTAATGGTTTTGTTCTGGATAAGCTGCCTTCACTTTATCCACTGAAAGCTCCAACATCTTATCCTGGTAGGTTGGTAGTGGTTGATGTAGGGGGGGGGGTAGTATGCTGGTGAAATGTCTTCTGATGAATATTAGGAATATTGAAAACTTTGAAAAATTTCCCCATACCAGCATGCCCTATTCTAATAACCAAAGAAGCTGTCACATCAAGAGTATTGCCAGAGCACAGAACAGAAGAGTATGTGGTGGCTATGATGAAGTCACAAACTGTGTACTTAACTTCTAGAAATAAAGCAAGTCCAGAACATTTTTTCCCATCACAATGAATTTTGAAATGCCCCTTTAGGCACGGGGGGCACAAAAACTTGACAAAAAGTGTCTGAAGAGCATCTATTTGTATGATAGAAGTGAGTCCTATGGTATTGTCATGTGTGCCACCTAAATAATGAAACTTTAACTTTGAAGAAGATTCTTGAGGCTTGGAAGTTGTTGAAACAGGCGGTTTAGCTGGTGGTGAGTGAAGCAAGGGGTTTAGTTGGTGGTAAGCCAGTGGCAAAGCAGGTGGTGTAGCTGGTGGCGAAGCTAGTGGTGAAGCGGAGATAAGTGCAGGCCCCATTCTTCTTTTCAGTTTACCTTGCCTGACCAACATCATTGTCGTGTATTTCTTTAACCTAGCTGCCATGGATTTTAGTTCTGTGCTAAATTTGAGAGGTAAAAAAAAAAAAGAAATTAAAAATCAAAATAACATTTATTTTTTAGGGTAAAGTTAAAATGTGCACATACACAGATTCAGTGATATTTAATTTTAAGTAAAAATGTGCCATTATATCGTTGTCATTTAAAAATTTAATTAAAATAGTAACCCTATGCTAAATCTACTAATTCATTCATATGTAATATTTTTATTTTTATTAACTCTGCTTTACGACTCGATTGTTGTCATTGACAAAGAAAAAAATTAAAAATATGAAACCAAATTCGACAGTGTGATAATAAAAAATTTAACTTAGCACCGCAATAATGAAAGTAAATTTATGTAAAAATATTTAATTGTAAGTGAATCATGAGTAATTAATCTTGAAACAGTCTTAGTTTTAATTTATTGGCCAAAATACAATTGTATCACTATTTCAGATAACTTTCTAAATGTAGTCAACACTAGTTTTAGTATTATAAAACATGCTCAAACACTCCTCCAAGATAATCTTATGTGGAGACTAAAACTAGACAAAATAATACTTATAAATTAATTAACTAAATTACTTACCAAGAAAAACAAGTAAATTCAAATTAAAGTAAGTTGGTTTTTTTTATCAATTTCCAAAGCAAATGTGGTAGATCGATAACGGGTTCAAAGGGTTGTGCTAACTGGACGCAGTGATTCAGAACGACAAGTGGAGCAGAATGATGCACTGTGGGATTTATTTTTCACTAGCAAGGCTTTTCTAAATATAGCTGACAAATGATAATTGCTAAAAGAAGTTGAATGATGATTATAATTTATATATTGACCAATAAGAATGCATGTTTTAGCGGATTTTATTGGTTAGCAGAACAAAGAATTTTGTAGAGGGTTATGTTTGGATACTTTAGTGGGCGAATTTATTACAGCATGGGTAGGATAAGCTTTCCAACGATACCAAATATATCTAGCTAGCGTTTTATTTACATTATATATCTAAATATCTAAATGAGAATTTCGCAAGACTTTCGCACCTATAGACTATTTTATACTTTTTTAAAATACATTTTAAACATCAAAAAAAAATTTTTTAAGCATTTTGAAAAACCAAACTATACTAAACTTAAGAGATTAATTTAGTTGAATTTTCCATAATCTCATTTTTTATAAAAATGAGAAAAACACTGATTTTTTTCCCCAGTAGAAATAAATATGGAGACCAAAAAAATTGTACCTTCATCATTCATATTTAGTAAAAACTTTTCGTTTATTAATTAAATATTAAAACAAAAATTTTCATTTAGTAACAGATCCCACACAAAAAAAGTGTTTTTTTTTTAAATAATTAATTAAATATTATTTGCATATAAGTCATGTAAGTAAAAAGTACATCTTACTTTTTCTATATCTTTTTGAGAAGCATTATCCCTTTTGAGTCTCTCCATTTCTAAACACCTTGTGTGGTAAATCTCTTTAGCCTATGGGAGTGGAGATTTGTTAAAAATCACAAGGAAGTAGCATGTCTGTTGAATACCTATTCTAACTATTAGCAAGGCCAAAATAATAAAATCCAACTCATTTTGTAAGAGTTCCACTTACCTTATGTAAAGCTGTAGTTGTTTGCTGAATGGTCTGTACTGAATCAAGCGTACTTTGCTCATTCTCTTTTATCTATTAAATTTGTTAAAATATTAAAGTATGACTATAACCATTTCAAAAATCCTACAGACAGCATAAATAAATTTTATAAATAATTGTTTTCATCGTAAATAAATTTTATAAATATTTGTTATCAGTAAAAAAAAATTATTTCATAAAAAAAGAAGGGTTTAACATTTTTACTTTTCAATTTGGCAAAAAAAAAGATTTAAAAAATACAACACATTCAAACAGCTGTTGAATAAAATTTTTTAAAAAGAACAAAAGAAACCATACCCAAAAAGAGTGTATAACATTATTTTACATTTTATTTTCTTATAATAGCAGAAAATGAATGCTTTTACAATGAGCAGCTTGAAAGTCATATTTCCATTACCGTTTTGTGACGTTTGTGTTGTTCCTCACTATACCGCACCATGTCTTTTATGAGATCAGACCAAGTGTGAACCAACTGCATTTGCAGACTGGACAGTTTTTCTATCAGAGATTTTAGTACATTCCAAAATGGTCCAAATGTACTGTAAAATAGAAAGCATTCACTTATGGTATATTGGGAATATGAAGCATAGGGTTGCAAAGAAACTGAAAATCACACAGCAACTGTAGTCTCCCTCAATTTTTTTTTCATACAAAAAGAAATATTTGTACTATGATTAACCAATATTGGTAGAGTATCCAAGTTATATTTTAAACAAGGAGTGACACAAATAACTTTGTTTATTTTATGTTTCAATAATGGACATAACTTTTATCATTCAAAGAAATATTTTGTTTTTGTAATTACTTTAACACCTCTACATATAGTTCTAGATCTATATTGCCATTTAATTTTTTTATTTTAAATTCATCAGTTTAAGTGTGGATCTGAAAGAAAGTGCCAACAATATGCCAAATATCATGACTGGATAAATTTAGTAACATGGCACAACAAGGGTGTTGTCTATCCTTTGTTCTGTAGACAGCATAAATGAATAATATCTAGTGCCCAAGAAAATCTCCTTTAGTAACAAAATATGCTGATGATACCACCATCAAAAATAGTTTTTTTATTCTGCAGATACAACCTTTTAAAAAATTTCTGAGCGAGAAAACAACTAGATTATTTATTAAAAAATAAGCCAATAACTTTTCTTTCTTTCAATCTAGTTATTAGCTTTCTCTACAGAGCAAACAATGAAAGCCTATTGAACAAAGTTTATGAAACACCTAATTAAAAAGAATAATCAGGCAAGCTTTCTAACAAAATGAACACCCTCTGCTTTGAAACATTTCAAGACAAATGTAGTTTGGAGAATTCATTAAAACCTCATCATCCTTAAAGTATGGAACAACGGATATAAATGTTAATTTATTCCCAAGTCTGTCAGAGCTAGGCAGCAAGATCACTTTCTTAGCATTATCCCATCTAATATATGTTGACTCCATATTAAATTCATTATTTCCACCATGATATTTTCCTTAAATGTTTTGTCTTTATTTTCCATTAGAATTGACACAATCTTGGCACATAATTTCTATATCTAACACAAGCCAGAAATAAAAACAATAGTTTAAATCCCATTTTAATAGGCAAATTTTAAATTCTTATTTTTCTGACTGAAATTCACTATGGCTAATGCATGCATAGCAGTGTATTTCTTATAGGCTAGTTTTAGGTTATATTATTAATTATATTAGTAGTATATTAGGTTTTGTCAGCTGAATTGAAATTGTAAAATTTTAGCATGATAAATGTTTCTGATTTAAGTTTACTCTCATTTAACAAAAATATGATAGAACTACTCACCCAACAGGTGGTGTATTGGCTGCTAATTTTGCCAATTTACTTAGCAACTTGCTATAGTTTTCCTCAACAGTGCAGCTGGGAGAGAAGTTGATCAATAAATTTTGTTTTAATAATAGTTTTAAAACAGATTGCTTGCTTAACAATATTCTGTCAATGTTTTAATTTATCATAATTTTCTTTTAAGTTGTTTTAGCTTCAATTTCTTTTCAGATTTATTACACTTTATTTCTTGAATTACAGTGACAAATTTAACTTTAACTTAAACTTTAAGGGCAAACCTTTCTCTGAGAAAATCTATCAGTTCTTTTGTTGAAGTCTGACCATGTTTCATGTTATGATACAGAGCAAAGTATCCATTGTTCTTGGGACCCTAAAAGTATTAAATTTTGAAAGATGTGACAATGTAAATGTAATAATCTTACAAAAAATACTACAAAAATAGTGAAGTTTTTATTAAATGAAATATATAGTTAATAAACTCAAGGCCAAGGCCTGGCTCATTTACATGTAGCTTCTTTACTTCTTTGAACAAAATTGTGATACTGTTCATAATCATACACTACTACAGTGACTCAGTGACACTGTCAGTGATACAATTATTACAATTAGAATTAGAGTAAATTAGTATTAGTATTAGAGGTTATCGATATTATAATTATTATATTTTATGTAATGTAAACTAAAATTGGAATTTCCAACCTAATTAACCTATTACTAATAAATTACTATTATTATCACTATCACAATTATAATACTTTTAAAAATGTATTAGTAACTGTAATGAATAAGAAATTTTAATAATTAATATTAATAATAATGAATAATGTCAAAGTCAATGTCATTTCATTATTATTATTGCCATTATTAGTCATGTCATTATTAATATTAATAATTTAATAATTAATACTTGTTATTTATTGTTAAGATATTAATATTAAACATTTGGGGTATGGTCATGCCCAGTCATGGTATCATGTAGTAGATCCAATTACTTAGAGAATCTAACTAAAGTGATTTGTATGTGAATATCAATTTTAATTAATGTTTTATAATAAAACATTAATTACAAATAAAAAATATAAATTATTTGTAATTTGTAGGACAGGAGGTGTGTCGACAAGATTACTTCCGGTTTTAAGTACTATTCACCAATACTAATACTAGTAATACTAATAATATTTTATTATGATTGCATCGTATTTTTGATTTTTATTATTTAAATGTGAAAGAAATTAATTACTTTTCTTATCACCAATAAAAAATTATTTTAACATTAAGAATTCAACGTAAGTAGTGTAATCTTCAAAGTAAAGTAGATACTCTATGAAAATGACAACTCCCTTTCACTTTCTTTTGACTTTTGATTACTGACACTGAACTGAACTGAACTGCAGTTTAAAAGTAAAAAGATAAGTTTAGGAATTCATTCTACTGTTCATCTTAAAGGGCAAGGTCTAGTTTCCCAAAAATGATTATATGCGTAAAACACAAATTTAAATAAAACTTACCCAAAAGTGGTCAGCGAACGTAGTCATTTTGCCTTCAAAACAAATATCTGCATCTAGCCATGAAGATTTTTAGATGGCGTTTATTTTGATTCATGGCGCATGTCAACGGGGAGTTAAGCCAAATCATACTTCCTATTTCACCCGAAGATTAAAAATTATATACATTATTACCAATGCCGTTTAATTACTTCTAGCCTTTGTTGGAAATATGCTATCTTTGTTGCTGCTTGGATTAGAGCTGATACTTGATAGGGGGGGGGGGGTAGTGTGGAGGGGAAAGAGAAAAATGTTGTCCCTGATCTAACGTACCTCATCAAACACAAATTGTCACCAGACTCAACAAAATCTTACAAAAATACTTAATTGTCTTAATTAGACGAGTTAATAAAATGAGAAAATGATAGGAGTATTTCTTTCCACACAGAAAAGTGTTAATTGTTAATACCAACAAAGAAAAAGAAACAAATTTATTCAAAATAATATATTCACGTAAAACTAATCTAAACTAAAAATCCAAAATATTTAGGAGTTATAATTAATGAAAAACTATCATACTAACGTGGAATGTCAATGAAGTGTTTAAAAAATCATACACACTAAACAATTTTTTTTTTAAATATTTGAAAACTTAGTATTTATAAAATGAAACTTTTTACAGATGTAATAATAATATAAAACTAAAATGCTGCGTCACTTTGGTGAGACATGTACTAGAATATCCATCTTCTGTATGGGATCCATTACCCCCCCCCCCCACACGGAAAAAAAACATTGATAAACTAGCGGAGAACATTCAAAACTGACAAGAATAACAACAGTAGTTAAATATTAAACTTTGAAACACTAGAGCAGTGGTTCTTAACGTGGGTTCGATCGAACCCTAGGGGTTCGGTGAGTCAGTCGCCGGGGTTCGGCGGAGGGAGGTCAAGACAGCACCCGACTCAAGGCAACTATATTACTACTAATAATGAAGGGTTCGGTGAATGTGCATATGAAACTGGCGGGGTTCGGTACTTCTAAAAAGGTTAAGAACCACTGCACTAGAGCAGTGTTTTTCAAAATTGGTGTTCGCGGGTCGATGCCGGTCCGTGAGCCTTCCACCGCCGGTTCGCAGAAGTTATCAAGAAAGGGCTGAAAAATCAAATTATAATCCCTCATTTTCATCCATAAATACCTTATCATATAGCATAAGTAAATTTTTTGACAATAAGCACATAGAATGAAACAAATAAAATGAAATAAGTTAAATTTCGCTACAACGGCAGTACAGGGAAAATAGTGCATTAGGGATCCCATGTGCAAAGGAGAAATTTCTCCCGGTCCGCCATAGAAAAAAGTTTGAGATGCACTGCACTAGATGATGGAAGTAGATAAATCAAGAGTAAAGTAGTCATAATACATACGGCAATTAATTTTAATTTAGAAATACAATACAAAGATACCTTAATACAACCCTTAGATAGACACAGAAGCGTAACTGGGTTTTCCGCGCCCTTGGCAAGATTATATGTATAAATGTATAATTCACCAACAAGTTCTTTGAGTCAAATATCTTAGATTGAGATGTGGTCATGGCATTATGCCAGTGATAAAAGCTATGAGCCCTAATCGCTCTAAAGTCTAAATCCTTTTGCACCGCCAGTGTTAGCAGTTTCCTCTTGACATCAAAGGAGAATACGGAGATGTTGTGTATCATAATGATGTAAGATGACTCCGTTGGGGGTTAGCACTTCAGCCCTTCTACACATTTAAAAAAAGAAACTGGGCGATTCATTGATGATAAAGAACAACAAATTCCAGAAGTATCTGCTACTCCTTCGCTGACAGATTTTGCATTTTTAGTTGATTCGAAAAGACGTCTAAACGTTCTTAACATAAATCTTCAAGGGAAAAATTCAGTGATAATTGATAAGCTAATTACATTCACATATAAAGGTCTTTAGATACAAGCTGCAACTTTTCAAAAAACAACTTTTTAAATACAACCTAATAACACACATTTACCCTAATTACAGAAAATCAGGACCTGAGGGGGCCGTCCATAAAGTACGTCACGCTCCAAGGGGGGAGGGGGTGTAAGAAAATGTGACAGGGGGAGGGGGTCAGGCCAATGGGAACGTCACATTTTTATATATTTTTTTAAAAAATTCTTTCTTTCTTTTTTTAAAAATAGTTTTAAAAATAATGTTGTTGTTTTTTTAAAATAAATTTTGTGAAACACTTGAGTTAGTTTTAGAATCTATGTCAAAATAGCATCAAATGCGTATTTTTTCAATGTGTCGTTCACAAATCATCATGCTAGTTAAAGGAGCGCTTTTATAATGTTGCGAAGCCCTGTTTTATGTGTAGGCTTACCGAAAGTTTTTTGTTGTTGTTGTTGTTGTTGTTGTTGTCTGCTGCATAATTATATCACTGATCAAGAAATTTGGAATCTGTTTTATAATACAAAATATTTAGGATTCAGAGGAAATATTTGTATAATACTATAATCATTATTATCATAAACTTAAAAAATGATTATATTAAGTTTCTTTAAAATATATGATGTTGTTTGTTCAGCCGTCGCGTTAGCGAGGACCACTCTAGTCACCCGAGGGTTGCAGGGACTGGCTTCACCCGTGGGTTGCAGGGACTGGCTTCACCCGTGGGTTGCAGGGACTGGCTTCACCCGAGGGTTGCAGAGACTGGCTTCACCCGTGGGTTGCAGGGACTGGCTTCACCCGTGAGTTGCAGGGACTGGCTTCACCCGAGGGTTGCAGGGACTGGCTTCACCCGTGGGTTGCAGGGACTGGCTTCACCCGAGGGTTGCAGAGACTGGCCTCACCCGTGGGTTGCAGGGACTGGCTTCACCCGTGGGTTGCAGGGACTGGCTTCACCCGAGGGTTGCAGGGACTGGCTTCACCCGTGGGTTGCAGGGACTGGCCTCACCCGTGGGTTGCAGGGACTGGCTTCACCCGAGGGTTGCAGAGACTGGCTTTGCCTATGTGTCCGCAGATGGCTGACGAGACCCATGCTGACACGGAAGGTTTGGGAACAGAAAGGACATGGAACGAGTGGGTTATCTCCTGGAGGGTCGGCAGCGCGGGCCCTTCGGGCGTGCCTCCTTTCTGCGGCGTTGATCCTGTTTGCCTCGCATGTCCTTGCCCCTCATGGAGGGATTGGCGCCAAGTTGACCGGTCCATTGCTGCTTCTTCCCACGTGTCTGGACTTTATGGCAAACGCTTTCAGAGAGGCGTTTTTTTTTTTTTTTTTTTTTTTAAGCCATGCTGGAGCTTGTCATAGAATAGTGTCTTTGGTAGTCTTGTAACTAACTTGTCTGTTGGGCCGCCTTCACACTTGTAGGCGTGTATTACTGACACTGACACACTCTGGCTCACATTAAAACAAAGAATGCTTTTGTAATACAATTTATCTTTAATCCAATATGTATACACTGTTTACAAAATAATAATATACATCCATCAGTCGAACACATTCGGTGACCATCTTGTCTTCACCTATACATCTCTCAACTGGCGCGCATTGCATTCTGGTCTTCATACAACACGTGAGCTCTCACTAACACTAACAATCACATATCAAATAATATGTGACACGTCTCTCATTTGGCATTCGGGCTATGTGCCCTGCCCAGCGGAGCTGTGACTGCATAAGGAGGGGGAAGATGCTGGGGAGGCCTGTTTTGGTTAGTACCACTGTGTCTGGAGTTTTGTCCTGCAACTTTATGCCAAGGATCTTCATGAGGCTTGTTGTGTGAAAGTGGTTCAGCTTTTTAGCATGGCGTTGAAACACTGTCCCATGTTTCGCATACATAAAGCAGTGTTGGTAGCACCACTTTGCACCACTGCCTTATATACGTTCACTTTGGTCTCGATGGTTATGCCTCTTCTGTTCCAGACATTCGGGTACAACCTGCCAAAAGTGGAGCTGGCCCTGGCAATTCTGACATTCACTTCGACATCGATGGTGACATTTTGTGACAGTGTGCTGCCTATGTATGTGAAGCGATTCACTACGTTGAGTTTCTGGTTGTTGATAGTGATGTTGGGCTCAACGAAAGACTTTCCAGGCGCGGGTTGATAAAGGACTTAAGTCTTCTTTGTGTTAATTGTCAGACCAAAGTTAGTGCAGGCGCTGGAGAACAAGTTAACACTGCGTTCCATGTCATCCTCTGAGGCAGTATTGAGGGCACAGTCATCAGCAAATAGCAGGTCCCTGATTGTCTTTGTCCTTACCTTGGTTTTTGCCTGGAACCTCCGAAGGTTGAACAGTTTGCCATCTGTTCTGTACCTCAGTTGTACGTCAACATCCTTGTTTCTGAAGCATGGCAGAAAAAATGATGCTAAATAGCGTTGGTGCCAGGACACATCCCTGCTTGACACCGTTTGTGACAGGAAAAGAGTCAGATGTCTCTCCTCTGTCCTGTACTCTGGCCTGCCTGCCTTCGTGGAATTGTTGCACCAAGGAAATTAATTTACTTGGACAGCCGTACTTGGCCACGATCTTCCACAGACCCTCTCAGTTAACTGTGTCGAAAGCCTTGGTTAGGTCAACATAGGTGACATTTCTCTTGCAGCTGCCTGGCAGCAAAAACCATATCGATGGTTCCTCGCTCTCTTCGGAAACCACACTAGCTTTCAGGCAGGAGTCCTTGGTCGAGATGGGCTGTGAGGTGGTTGAGCAGGATTTTGGCAAGGATCTTTCCTGCGCTAGAAAGCAGTTATGCCTCTGTGGTTGTCACTAGCCAGTATTCAGTATAATTTCCCTTTCCTTTATAAAGATGTACAATGGACGCATCTTTGAAGTTCTCCTGGATCCTCTCTTGCTCCCATATCAAGAGAAATAGCTGGTGGAGCCTTTCAGTCAGGTTTGATTCCCCCTGCTTGTATGCCTCAGCTGGTATGGCATCTGAACCAGGTGCTTTGCAACTGGAAAGAAGACAGATTGCTTTCTTGGTCTCGAGCAAAGTTGGGGGGTCATCCAGTGCCTTGTTGGTTGGCACTTGGGGGAGACGATTGATGGCTTCGTCATTGATTGCCGAGGGGTGATTAAGGATGTTGTTGAAATTTTCTCCCGCCTCTCCAATATCTTCCCTTTTTCCGAGATGAGAGTGTTGCCGTCTTCACTGAAAAGTGGATTTGAGCCTGAGGACGTTGGGCCATACACTTCTTTCAAGGCTTCGTAGAAGTTCTTATAGTTGCGCCTGTCTGCATACCCTTGGATCTCATCAGATTTTTTGCTGAGCCAATCGTCCTGCATCTGACGGAGTTTCTGCTGTACAGTTCTACGTATGTTGTTGAGTGCTTCTCTACTTGAAGTGGACTTGGGGTTATTGAGGTAAGCTTGGTGGAGGTGGTGTTTCTCCCTAATCCTAACCAGCAACTGCTTGATGACTTTGCAATCCTCATCAAACCAGTCCTTATTTTTTCTGGTCTGGGGCCCCAGGATCTCTGTAGCTGAGGTGTAAATCAGCTCTCTAAGCGATGCCCAATCTGCCTCCACGTTCTGGTTTCCCGGGGAGGTGCATCTCAAGTGCTCCTCCAGAGCATTCGCGAATGACTGCTTGCCACTAGTGGTTTTCAGCTTGGCAACATTTAGACGTTTGGGGACATTCTTAACTTGCGGGCGCCGTTTAGGCTGAATACGAATGTTGAGCTTGGAGAGGATGAGGCGGTGGTCTGTCTAGCATTCAGCACCGCACAAGGACTTGGTCACTCTTACATCCTGTCTGTCCCGCTTCCTAACAATGACATAGTCAATAAGATGCCAGAGTTTCTTTAAAATATACGATAAATACCAGTTAATGACATGGTCATTTCCTGAACTGTTCCATTGTTGAGTTAGTAAAAAACTAAAAGAAAATCTAAATGTAATAGAGGTTAACACATGGATAAGATTTATGTCAGTCGTAACTATGGATGAACACTTCACTTCACCATGGATGGATGATGTCTAGTGAATATATATTTTTTTAAATTAAACATAATTTACAGGCCCACAACCCTTTTCAAAACTAATCCCATACTTCACAACACTTTTTTTTTTCAAAATAAAAATTTTAAGGTCGTGTTGTTCGAAATTATTTTAAAGGTTGAAAAAAAAAACCCAACAATAACATGTCAAAAAGCGCACAGACAATTCCGCACAGGACAAACGTGAACACCGATTCCGATAGTTGAACACACGGACAATGGCGCACACCGACAATGCCGACACGGACAATCTCGCACAGTAATAATGCGAACGGCTATATAAGGGCGAAGTGACATATGCCCAAGGTGCCGTCCATAAATGACGTCACGCAATTTCGGCCGATTTTTACCCCCTCGTC
>MUZC01000234.1:177172-193440 GCA_002072015.1 Radix auricularia | reverse complement strand
CCCCCCCCCCCCCAAAAAAAAAAACAAAAAAAAAAACTAACAAACATTTTCTATTTGAAAAAAAAGTAAGTTACAAATAACTTTTTTGTCATTTAAGTATTTATTTAGTGTAGGTCTGCATTGTTACTTGTAATATCGTAACACCAGTGAAGCTATGTAAAACGATAATTAAATAAATTGTAAGCCAGTGCTTCTGAAACTTTTTCGTATTAGGCGACCGGCAATTTTTTTTCCATTTCACCGGTGCATTATTTTCCATTTTAAAGGGGATTTTCTCGATACTGATTTGATAGCAAAATGAGCCCCTACTTGATTCAAAGCCCTGTAAGATTAAGTATGAATTCGGCTTGTTTTATATATTACTTTTATTTTAAAATCTGTTTTGTTGCCAAGGCAAGACAGCTAACGAATAATACAGCGGTAATGTCAAAAACCATATGATTTCTTGATGAGATTAATCTTCGCGATTAAGCTCGCGAATGTGACTATTGATATCACAATGATCATTGCATTGGTGCACGTCAAAGGCATTTCATCTAAAATTATCACATTGACATCACATCTCATGTTTTCTAAAAATTATTAGTATGCTATAGAAGAGGAATGTGGCGAGTACTGTACGAACCCCACATTTGTGCAGGAAAGTAAGGGCGTCATCTCGTGTGCGGCAAAATACAGTAATCCCTGCAGGTTGAAGACTGAAAAATACTATCATAACTTTTTACTCCAACGCTCTCACTTTTTTTGCTTTAGGATTTCACGTACGTCTCGCATTAGTTGTAAATATAATGGCACCAATAGGCGTGTTTGAATTGTTGCATTCTCTTGTGGAATTTATTAACTATTGAAAAATGCATGGCTACCCCTGTCGTACTGTTTAACCATGGGGTCAGTAAACAGCGATAAATTATCTCATTTAGGTTAAAAAGGGAACTCTTGGGAGTAATGTTGAATTTCATTGGAAAAAAATGCTTACGATATTTCTGAAATAATTTTTAAGAAGCTTCAAGCTGATGGTCTTAAAATAATAATGGACTACAGAGGCCCAACGTGTTCTACTTCTTTATGGCAGTATGTCAGACTACAGAGGCCCAATGTGTTTTCTACTTCTTTATGGCAGTATGTCAGACTACAGAGGCCCAATGTGGGTTCTACTCCTTTATGGCAGTATGTCAGACTACAGAGGCCCAATGTGTGGCCTACTTCTTTATGGCAGTATGTCAGACTACATAGGCCCAACGTGTGTTCTACTCCTTTATGGCAGTATGTCAGACTACAGAGGCCCAATGTGTGGCCTACTTCTTTATGACAGTATGTCAGACTACAGAGGCCTAACGTGTGTTCTACTCCTTTATGGCAGTATGTCAGACTACAGAGGCCCAATGTGTGTTCTACTCCTTTATGACAGTATGTCAGACTACAGAGGCCCAATGTGTTTTCTACTTCTTTATGGCAGTATGTCAGACTACAGAGGCCTAACGTGTGTTCTACTCCTTTATGGCAGTATGTCAAAAAAAAAAAAAAAAAAAAGACTCCCTGAAAGTTAAATTTTTGTACACCGGAAAATCTACTGGACTTAAACATTTTGTCTTCAAATTATACAGTACTCAAACTTGAAGTATTGTTAAGCAAAAACTATTTACCACATGCTTAAGAAATGAATTAGTGAATTCAAGCCCACTTGCTTTATTCAAGATAATTAACATGTTAGGCTCGAAGTTACCCTGCCTTCAAATATTGCCTACAACTGTCTTAAGGATTGTCTACTGTGAGAGAAACGTTTCATATGTTTAAGTTATGAAAAAGTAATTGTGATCAATAAATAAATTCACCATATCTGGAGGCTTCCATATTTATTTTTAATTTATAATGTGTATAGTGTCGTTTTAATTTTCCATTACAAATTCTCTTTTCTTTATTGTGTTAAAAGTTTGTTTTATTATTTATGTGGGGGAGAGGGCAGCAAATGTCAATTTTGCACCGGGCAGCAGATACCCACGCTACGTTGCTGGGTGAGGGTTGGTGATCTAATTTTAAATTCCTCAAGGGTATGTGTGAGATGCTAGGCTTCTTCTCCAGGAAGACCTAAAAGAACCTTAGGCTCGTGATTGTTGTAATTATTCTGTATAGTAGATAAAATATTAACCCAAAAATTGTGTCCTTAAAAATGCAGTGTAATATTATTTTAGTCTAAGAGTATTAGAAAAATAAATTCAGCACCGAGCTATTATTTGCTGTCATGACCACTCAGACATCAGAAAATTTTGGCTTTTGGTATTGTTGTAAACTAGGTAAAATCCCACGCCAAATAAGTTAAATATGAAAAAGAGGAGAAAAAAAGTAACACTGTTAATATTAAAAAATGCAACAAATGACTTTATTTTGAAAAATAAAAAACATTTTAAGATTAAAATTAAAGCTGTCTTCATTAATCTTCAAAAGTTTATGATAGAAACTCTAAAGTGTAAATGTAAATTTTAGAGTGATTTATCTGTAAATCAAATCACAAAGTGAACAATTAGTAAACATTGTATATCAGATTATCAAAGAATGAATCACAAAAATATGTAAAGCTTTAAATATATATGTTATAAATCCTTTGTATGGGCTTTTAGCAACTGTTTACTTTTTTATAATATAAAAATATATAATGCTTAAAAAATCTCCAAAAAATTAAAGATTTTAACACACAGCAAATCACCAACTGTTGTTAAAAAAAAGTATGGCATTTTTTTGGCTGCTGGCAGTAAAAAAAAAACTAATCTGTGTATAGGACAAGTTTTAGTAGAATTTCAATTTTAAAAAAATTAATCATGAACTATTTCCTGCAAAAATAATTATAATAGATTATCCAAAGTGAAACCTTATCACAACTATCAATAAAGTATTACCACACACAAAAAAAAGTATATCCTTAAACACTGAATATCAATAAAACACTGCCTGTTGGACAAAAACTGTGATACGGCTTTTGATTAGGGATAAAAATTTTGGCATTCATCAGTCATGTGATATAGGTGTGGTTAACACATGATGAAATCACAAGGTATGGGATTTTTTTTCAAGATAATAAGCTGGTCACACATACAGCACGACAACCATTAACTTTTTTCGCACAAATAGTTAAAAAACAGGGACCAACCGGAAACCGCTCTAGACATTCACCCCGGCCAGATAACCGATTTTTCTGAACTATTGGCCTCGGCAAATAGTGCCCACGCAATTAGCCAAATATTAAAAAATACCTTAAAAAATACAATTTTAGAATTTGATAAATATCAAGATTAGTATACTTTCAAATTACTAAAAAATATAAAAAAATGTAACCAAGTTATAGAAATTTATCATTTTAAATTATGAAGTTTATAAACTAATTTTTTTACAACAATTTTGTGTTTACGTCTAAACGATTACAGCCATGCCACCATATTAAAAATGTTTAAATATCTAATAAAATAATTTCAAATTAAAGTAAATAAATTAACTAAAATTAGCAGCGACTAATAGTTTTAAAGTAAACAAGAAGAAAAATGTTAATAAGAGAAACCAAATTTACAACTAATATATAATGAATTTATTGTTTTAAATTTTAATAAATTAAAAGTCCCTTCTTCTGGCTATAATTATAATATCATTGCACTTTGCATGAAGAGCATAGACGGTGGTAAAGTAAACAATATAAAATACAGTCAATAATAATTTAAAAAAAAAAAATTGAATGCCTAAAGTTACACTTTTTTTGTAGAAAATGTGAAAGCTAAAAACAAGGCGGTTATAGTTTTTTAAAAATAAATCAACCGCTGATTGTTTTCAAAACCGAAATGAACTCCAATTCCGATTTTCGTTTGTCAAACCCTACAATTGGATTCGTACCAGGATCCGGCAAATAGTACATCTAACTATTCGGATTTTATACCCGGTAAAAAATGTCTATCCAGTTAGTCCAGATTCAAATACTATATGGATAGACAAAATAGAAGAGAATTGACACGTAAATAGATAGCGTTTATTTTAATATGCAAAAAACTGCTAATTCTTTTCATGTAACTTTAAAAAAAAACCTGTATAAGTAAGTATAAGGCAATATATAATAAAAAATCAATTAAAATTATATATATATGTGTGCCCCATGACATAAAGTACATACAGTAAACAAGAACTAAAGTATTTACATTATAACAAACCTCCTCGGACTTAAAGAGAGGAGCAAAATAAATAATATATGTATATAAATTAGGCAACAATATTCAGAAATATTTGGATGCATGGAATAATTTATATTGTAAAAATTAAAAGATAGAGACAACAAAATAATGAATTATAAATGACTATTACTGTAATATTAATGTTAACAATATCTCAGAAGATGATTGATTCTTATTTATAGTAAAGATTTTGATATTTGAAATACAAAATAAAGAAATCACATTTTTATTGCATTATTAAATTTACTAACATCAATGAATTTGTAAATCTAAATTTCGAGCTCTTTTGTTTTTAAATTTTAATAAATGGATATGCATCCCACCCCACCTATGAACTTATTTTTCTGTGGTGGTAGATATATAATGAAATAGTTTTTTTTTTAAAAATCTCATTCCAATTATCCAATTGTGCATTTTTCAGCCTCATCTAGCAAGATAACTGAAGCCCACAAAAAAATTGATTCACTTTTCTTGTTTGTGATGTTAGTTTTCACATGCCTCAAGTCCAAGGACACTTGGGATAAACTTAAATTCCATTAAATAACCATTATTTCATAAACAGTTTCAGCATGTTCTAAGTTATCAGTTCATGGTGTTATTCAAATAATCCTTACAGTGTTGATTTCTGCATTAACTCTAATCAAAGATGCAGTATCTCTGAATTCAAACTTGAACCAATGAAGTAGGTTTTTTTATTCCATAGAGTAGCGTGAAAGAGGGCTGCATCCTGTTGAAAACAAAAAAGTATATAATAGTAATATACTGTACACTCAAAGATAAAAATTATATAATTTACATAATTCAGCTAACCAATATTCCCTCTAAGGGTCGTTTGTGTGCAAAGAGAAAAAACTCGTGTGCAAAACAGAATCCATTTTTTTCCTCAATATTTTACTAAATATGCTGGGCTGGAATTCTTAACAGCTGAACAGCTTAAAGGGAATATTGCAGCCATCTCTTTAAAAAATCTACATGGACGATAAACAGTTGTTAAGGACGTGCCCTTGTAATTGTAGGGCATTATGTACATCTATGGACCTTAAAGGAATAAAAAAAAAATTTGCGAAGCCTGGAAGGATAATACCTCAGATTTTAGAGCCTGGAGGATCATTCAATCTAATGTGGAGTATTGTACCCAGCTGCAGCATGAACACCAGCTAAAACAATAGAAAAAGGCTTTCAATAGCCAAAAAAAGAGTTTTGAGAGAAACTGAATAATTTCAAACATGGCTTAGTTTCCACACCAATGGAAGTCCTAATCTTATGGAGTGCATGGAAGAACCCCTAGTTGGTCAGAAGGTAGAATATCTATGACAGCCCCCGATATGAACTGCTCAGAGCATGGCAAGGCTTCTAGAACTATGGTGATTCACTACACTCAAACTTGTCTCCTTCTGCCTTGACCGTGTCAATAAATCAATGATAAACCACACGTCATTTTAATCAGCAATCATTTCTAAATTTTATCACCTAGAAATTGACAGAAGTGGTTGTGAACATGCAAACAGGTAGTTCTGGCCATAGTGTTGCTCATTACTGTAATTGTGTCCAGCAAGAATTTACCTTTTTAAAAAAACATTTGGTGCCATAATCTAACTGCTCTAGGAGAATTTCATAATATACTGAAACTTTCAAAAACCCATGTTCATGTGCTATTTAGCCACTTTGAAAAATCAAGGGCAGTGTGTTTCCTATGATTAAAATATTTGCACAAATTTGAAAGTTTAAAAAAAAAATAATAAAGGGATAAAGAATTAATAAATAAAAGCTTTTCTAATGCTTACTGACAGGCAAACTAACCTGTTGATTTTATTTGCCTTACCTGACAGTCATGTCTAAAATTAATAAATAAAAGCTTTTCTTATGCTTACTGACAGGCAAACTAACCTGTTTATTTTATTTGCCTTACCTGACAGTCATGTCTAATGACTCTAGATGAATAACTTCCCCATCTATGTCAACTAGCTGCTCCAGCTCTATTTCCCTTGCTCTTGCTCCAGAAATTCTTTGACTGCCATCTTGTTCATCCCTCAAAACCTTGATCCTGAAGTCTGTGACCCGGTCTATAAACTCCAGATTTGAAGTAGTTGACTTCATATAAATTTTAAAGAAAAATTTAATTATTACTCTATGTCTATGCCATCAAATGTTGAAAGTGAATAATACAATTTCGGTCAGTTTCAAGACTATTTTTAACATTATTATCATCAAAGTAAGAAAAACTTTAACAGAACATGTACATCTATTTGTGGTAACAGCAGATGAATATATTTTTTAAAAACTACTCACATGTCCTTTCTTGCCTAAAGAAAGGTCCATGAAACTTCTGAAAAGTGCAACATGACCACATCCAGATCCAACTACCAGCATTACATGGCTACCAAACGGATCAAGAATGTTGTGGTCACCAGCGTCTAACAGTTCACATGGAATAGTATAAATGCAGTTGTAGTTTTTAAGTTTCATTTTTGTGGGTTATCCATTCTGAAAAAAACAACATATTTTTCAAGGGTGGTTGTTGATTTTGTGTTTTTAACTCAAGGACCTATTTTAGAATAACTTTGAATAACATTTTAAGATCTTGACTAACTAGTTTATTCATTGTCCATAAAAAACATTAGTACTTTTGCTGTCCAGTTTAAGTTTTACCTGATTTGAACTGTTCACCTTGTCCACTCTCTTCACTAAATTAAAAAATTAAATAAACAGAACAGATATAAAAAGTTTGCTAAGCAATCACTCAAATATTCTACATTTGAAAATGACATTAAAAACATTGGTAAAAAATATTCTTATATAACCTAGATTTATCGTTATGGCTTTGTTAAAATTTAATAAAATTAAATAATTTATTACCAAAGGTCATCATCCTTTAACTTCAAGCGATACTGAAGCTCAGCACGATACTGAAGTTCAGCACGAAAGAGCCTTTTCTTTTTAAAAGTATACCAATCAATGCATCTGTAGAAATAAATTATAACTCATTTAGTATTGTTAATTGTTTGAGTTATGATATAACTCAATATTTTAAAAAGTTTCTTGAATATACTTTGTAGAACTAAAATGTTTCAGCTGGAGAATAATACAAAACTGTATCATGAGGTTAGGAGCACAGGCACTCAAAAATTAAGTGTGTTATTTTAATGGTATTTTTCTATAATGAATTCTTTATAATCGATTCTTTTTAAAGTGTTTACATGGATATCTGGCACGTTTCATCCATCTCAATTCTTCAGTTCTTTTGATCATATCAGAGAACATTACATAGCAATATATAAGAGCAGAAACACACACAAAATTGAGAGCCTTCTGGCTGCTTTGGCATAGTGGCGTTGCTGCTCTTGGCATTTTTCCTGGAGCTGCTGTATGGAAAACACCATGTCTATAGTTGACCGACAAGCGCTGAAACCGCACTAAGATTCTGGATAAGCTTGGGAGGCTAAACTCTGTAATCGCGTTAGTATGACACCGGCAAAGGCCCATCTCTTATACTATGAAGGAGTGAGATGCCATGATTGTTATTGCAATCACTTCTATCGCCCTTGCTCTTATAAAATGTCACCATATTTGCATGCGTTAGGTCCTGGGGAATGTAGCCCTGTTCCCAGCAGAGGTTCATAAGCTCGTGGAAAGTTTGTAGTAAAGTTGTCTTGCCACTCTTTAAAGCTTCTGTGGTAGGCCTACATTCCCAGGGGTTTTTCCACAAGCTAGGCTGTCAATTGCTTTGCTCAGCTCTTCCTGAGTGGGCACGACATCAAGTTCTTCCATGAGTGGCATATCTGGGATGTCATCTAGAGAGGTGCTGGAGACTGTGGTAACTGTTGAATACAATTCCAGATAATGCTCAACCCATCGTTTTAGCTGTGCTGCCTGGTCTTGAATAATTTCTCCACTTTTGGACTTTAGGGGAGCAACTTTGGACGTGAAGGGGCCAGTTGCTTTTTTGATGTTTTCGTACATGACTTTTGCCCTGCCCATCTCTGCAGCTGATTGTATACTGGAACAGAGATTACGCCAGTAGGTATTGACACATTTACGTACAACCTTATGGGCAAGTGACTTGGCTGTTTTTAAGGCATGCAACCTGTCGGGTGTAGGCTTTTCCTTGTAAGCCATAAGAGCTTTCCTTTTTGCTTCAGTGACGGGTTTCATCTCGTCCCAATGTTCATCAAACCAGTCCGTGTTTTTGTGAGATTTTTTGCCGAAGGCTTGTATTGCGGATGTATAGATTGTGTCTCTCAGATGCGTCCATTTGTAGTCAATGGTGATGCATGAAGACTTCTTTGAGAGAATTTCCTTCACCTTGTCTGTGAACAGCTGCGTTATCGCAGGGTCTTTCATGCAGGAGGTATTGATGCGTGGACTTCCATTTTTCTTGGTGTGGTACGAGTTTTGCCTCATTATTCGTACTTTGCTGGCAACAAGGGAGTGATCTGATCCGTGTCACAGTCGGCACTGTGATAGCTGCGAGTGAGTAGGACACTAGCTAGTTGTGCACGCCTGGTGATAATGAGGTCCAGCTGGTGCCATTGGTGGGATCGAGGGTGTCTCCAAGATACTTGATGTATATTCTTGCACTTGAAGAAAGTGTTGGTCACACACAAGCCTCGTGAGCAGCACATTTCCAAAAGTCATTTCTGATTCTAAAATAAATTAACTTTTAATACATTTGAGCCAGAACATGAATATTTGTGGTTTTGTTTTAACCAGGATGTTCCATCAAGGGAATGTAGTTCTAATATGAAATTTTTAATTAGAATATCTGAGAGCAGTGATTTATTCAATGAGATTTCTTAATATTGTTATACCCAGTGCAGGATGGACTTATAACTACAACTACAAGCTAAAACGTGGGGCTCCCTTCAATTGTTTGAGTGAGCAGTTTTCAAATATACCTAAATATACTGCATCATATATTTGTCTCATTAACACACGTCCACATCTGTCATTGGCATACCCTTCCAGCAATTTTACTGCTCGCCTTTTAGAACAGTGTTTCTCAAACTTTTTAGTATGACAGACCAGCAGGATTTTTTCATTGCTCCAGGAACAGGTGCACTTTTTTACCTACACTGACGAGGTAATGAAAAGTAAAAGTAATTTATTTTATTTTGAGGGCTTATTGCTGAAAAATTGACAAATTAATATTTATGGTTGCAAATGGAGGATTATAATTATATTTGACTGTCCTTTTTTGTTCACTTCTGCTGACTGGCAAGTGAAGAACAAAACACAGGAGGTGCCACCATGAGCGGGAAGCGGACCACACCTTCTGCAGCACTAGGGGTGGCACCAAAATTTAAAACTCTGTAAGTTGCCATTATTTGGCACTGGCAGGTGGTATGTGGGGTAGGTCATGAGGGGTGACACCAACCCTTGTGATGTCTCTACTCTGAACATGAAATTGAAATCTAAAATCTCATCTATCAAATTCACATTGATGTACTATTGAGTATCTTTAATACTGTAATATTTAAAAATGCATCATACTCACATAAAATGAGTTCTTAATAAATAGTGCTTTTATTTAACCCCAGGGACATAACATAATAATAATAACCTTATTTAAAAAATAGAGTTGTAACATGATATCAGTATTTAAATTAATTTAACATGATACAGGTAACCTAAGCTGTGATGTTGTAACTGATACAAAATGACAAGGTAAATGACACTGAAAAATTTTTTATTCAAGAAAATATCCAGATGAAGAAATAGACAAATTTAGCATAAAGCTGAACAAAATTACTATAACTATAATAAATGCATAACATACCTCACAAGTAAAAGAAAGGCAAACATTTTTTAACAAAGTACAATTATTTTTATTTTAAGTTCAAGTTACAATTCAATAAATAAGTATCACTATTATTATTTACTATTCCTAAAATGTACTGTAACAAACGATTAATAATACTGTGCTGTAAAAAAGCTAGACGTTTTGGGCAAGTATACATGGTCTAAAATAAAATATTAAAGCACCAGTACATCATGAAAAGTTTATATCTTATTAACTTAATTTTCTGTTTGGTTTGCAAGGAAAATGTGAAACATCAGCATGCATAAATAATTTTTTTTTAATTTGGTTAAAGAATATCAAAATACAAAATAAAAAATATAGTAGAAAGCATGAACTCTATATATGTAGAAAATGAAGCCAAATGTATTCTGACTAAACTTTTAAATTCAGATGGTGCTAACAAGTAGCTTATGGATATCTTTTATCCATAGTGAATAATATTCATGATCTCATATAGGTAGCAAACTTTGTGTGGTTAAAAGGAAAAAAAATATATAAAAATTTGTGCAAGATAAGCCTTTTTCTACCAGAGAACAAAAACTTAGACTTTTGAAGTGATAACAAATGTTAATTGTATATTTATTTTATTGAAAGAATATGGCTTACTCAATCAGAAATTATTTACCAAAAAATTCCATACAGGTAGATGTAATGACAAAAAAGGATAATTACTTAAACAACCAGAACACTAAACTTCTAAATTCTTATGAAAAACCTATTTTTTTGCCCAACTATATCTCAATGAGCCTCTGTAGATTTTTTAAAAAATGTGATGAATACACATGCCTAAGTGAAAATAATAAAATTCACATACAAATTTAAGCTTTATTTATTACAAATGATTATCATACACTTTATCCTCTTAGTTCTCAAAAGATTCAGAAATATATTTTATTGTCTTAAATGATGCACAGGATTTGCTGTATGCCTCATAAAAATGACACCTCTTTATAAATTTAGGTGTTGAAACTAACTTAAATTTCAAATGCACTTGTCTCCAGGACTACATACTTGGACCCAGACTGGTAAATTCATTTTGAAACTAAAAAAAATTAGAAAATAAAAATTAGTTAAAAAGAAATCAGCAAGGTTAAATATCAATTTATTTTTAAAAAAGAGTTTTAATTTTCAAGAGCTATTTTCAAATTACTATAAAATTGGATAACTCCGTGTATGGATGTTCTTGTGCAGAGAAACAGATCTTCCATCAAGTGCCTCCCCAGATGGTGGATAGGGTAAGAAATTAACGTTATGAAAGCCAAACAACTAAATAAAACCAGGACTGATATCAATCAAAACGGATCAATGCCTGTCTATGGCATGAACGTGAGTTCTGGTTTGTGACTTGGAATGTTTTAAATCTTTTCAGAGCAGGAGCCTTAGTCAACCTCATAAAATCCACTGGAAATATATAAAATATTTATTGCTGCATTACAAGAAACTCAATGGAAAAACAAAAGAATTCACCATATTTTATAGTGGTAACTACTAACTACACTAGCACACTGAATGAGGATTTGCCATAAAAGAAAAGCTGTCATTTCAGTCATAGGTTTCAAACCAGAAAATGAAAAATTGATTATGCCTTGTGTAAAACTACAGGAGAGAAAAGTTTAACTTAGCATTCATAAATGTGCACGCTCTCACAGAAGTTCAGGCTTAAGTATCCTCATGAAACAGTAAACTAAATTAGTGGTCCCCAGCGGACCAGTGGTTTACCCCATGGACCACCTGGCACATCTTTGCAGACCACTACGGTCAGCGAACAAAGGAAGATTGAATTGTTTAATTTTTTACTGTGGTTTATTTCTCTAGAGATTGTGCGTCTTTCCATACACAAAATGGAGATACTTGTGATACTTTTGAGATACTTTTGCTGGCACCAGCGCAGAGCAGACAACCGCCTAAAATTAATCTTTGCGCTCTGTGTTGGAGCTTTTTTTTTTATGTTGTACACAATTTTAATGGGTCGCCCATGTTGGCAAGCTGATCTACTTTACTACTTCTATTTCCGCTTTTTTTCCTTTTTGTGTTCCAAAATTTCCTTGATATCTCATTAACGATGGGATTTGAAAGTGTCTTTTGGTGATGTTATTGCTATTATTCCAAGAGTGTTACTTGTGTGAAAAAAAGCTATAAAATAAGTTTAAATGAATTCATTTAGTTAATATCGTTTCTTATTTTTATGAACTTTTTAATAATAAATTTATTTATCCGTTTGCTATGAAACTTGGACTTAAATTTTGCACACTTTTGTGAGGACTTCTGGCATTAAAGTTTTTAAAACATATCACTCATCAGTTTCTTTAAATTTATTTATTGTTACTTTCATTGTTTAAATGCAAAATGGGTCTGCTGATATTACTAGTATGTTATAAAAGTAAACATATTTTCACATTTACTATTTGAATTTTATTATATTTTATGTTCCAAGTCACAGATTGGTCACTTGAACTCTCATATTAAACCCACTAATAAGCAAAATGAGTTTGAAACTTGCTCCGTTAAAAAGTTTTTCTTGGTAAAAGAAAAAGACCCAGTGAAGAGAGTGAAGAAGAGCCAAGAACTGGAAGAATGGACCCATGACCCATTTATCAACAAACAAGGCGAATCTAGCATGACTGTACAAGAAGTTTTAACTGTTCAAGATTGCAAATGATGGTAGCCTTAAATCTATGTTCTAGAAAATAACTCTTCCAGTCTTCTAAAATAAAGTCATGGCCCAATATCCTGAGATTGCCACCAAAACAATTAAATCCCTTTTGCCATTTCCAACATCTTATCTGGTTTTCTGCAGTGACAAAACAACAGAATAAAATGCACACTTCTGGTGTCATTATCTACCGTTACACCCAGATAAAACAGTCTTGTTGCAAAGAAACAAGCTCAGGGTTCTCATTAATTAAACATTAAAATATTAAATAATGTTTAATTCACTTTTTTGTGTAACTGTATTTTATTTAAGGCATTTTTAAGGTACAATTAAATCAAAACTATAAAATCTAAAAAATCTTGAACACCTGTATAAGCAATCAACAGAGCCGCAAACCCTATCCCCCTATACCAAGTAATCTTAATTAACATCTTGATCATTTCTCTTGGAATGAATATGTAGGAAACACACAAAGTCAATGGACTAACCAAAAAAATGCATTTAGTCTGTGTAATAAAAGCAACCACTACCTTAAATCAACTTTGGATGGGATAACAAGATTCTGGTCTGTATTGCAGTGTTAAAATCCTGAAAATAAAATTTATATTCAGCTTCCTTAATTAAATTGAGATATTTGAAAGTTGTATGTTCACCAACTTTTATATATATATTTTTTTACGATGGCACAGCGATAAGTACAATATTCGATAATTATTTTTATAGCATTGGGAGTATAAAAAATGTAAATCAAATTTTTCTATTGTTTTATTTAAATTTAACTCTTAAAGTCGCGAAGCGTTGTAATGCGTTTCTTCCCGCTATCTGTAAAGCGTCGTAATGCGTCCCTAGATACCACTCTCGTTAGAAATGAGATCTTGGAAAGTGAAAATTCTTCAATGCTTGAAAAATGATGTATTCGACTTCCGGCAATGGCGGCCTTTGCCCGCGCTAGTGTTATCGCTCGATTTACGATGTTTTTGGTAATTTTAAAGTTTGTTTTTTTCCAAGATACGTTTTCGTTATACTTTATTACTAAAATAATAGTAGTAAACTAGAGGTAAATATTGTTTTTAACTCAGTACAGTCTTTTGGATGCGTAAAATAACAATTTTTAGCCTAAAAAATGAAGTCAGTATGACAATAATATTATACCGTATATACTCGAGTATAAGCCGAGACCCCTAATTTTACCACAAAAAACTGGGAAAAAGTATTGACTCGAGTATAAGCCGAGGGTGGGAAATGCCAAATGCAGCAGCTACTGGTAAATTTCAAAAAGTAATAGATACCAATATAATTACATTAAAACACATATGGACTCTGAAAAGGAATGCCATACCATAGCGATTTAATTCTCAAAATATACTGTACGCCCTAGTTATAGTTCTTAAAAGAGGTCAATATACAATAAAAACTGTATGCGATGCACCCCACGAACTAGCTAATCTCTATTCTTCTTCCGGTCTTATTCGAGAACCTCGCTCTATTAATTAATTCTCACAATGACTATCAAGAGTTATTTCCCTTATTACATACATTTTCTGGGGTCATTTTTTTTCTTCACTCGAGTATAAGCCGAGGGGGTGCTTTTTCAGCACAAAGAATGTGCTGAAAAAGTCGGCTTATACTCGAGTATATACGGTAAATGGATTTTATGCAAATTTTTAAATTTCATAACCGGTTGATCATAATACGGGAAATCTTTACGGGACTGAGGCGGAAGTTTATTGCTAACACTTCTGCGACTTTAAGAGTTAATGACCATTATTAACTCTTAAAGCTCCATAAGGTTTTCAAAAAACTTTCACCTAAGTCCCGTGACGATTTCCAATAAATCAACTGGTTATGAAATTTTAAAATCCATTTTTATTATTATTGTTATATTGACTTCATCTTTCAGGAAGACAGTTTTAGTTGAACAATATTTTTCCATGTAGTTTATTAGTACTATTATAAGAAAGTATAACAAAATCACATCTTCAAAAAAAAAAAGCTAAGACTACCAAAAAACACCACAAATAGAATGATTACACTTGCGGGGGGAACAACTGCCATTGCCGGAAGTTGAATACATCTTTCACGCATTGAAGAGTTTTTACTTTCTGTTATTTTGTTTCTAAAGAGAGTTCTATTGAGGTGCGCACTACTGAACTTTGGGGCTTTAAGAGAAACTTGTAATGTATACGTACGTTAAAATCGTATTATTTATGTTTTTTTTTTTCTACAGATTTTATTAAAAATGTAATTAGTTGTCCACATTAGTCTGAAGTAACCTACCTCAGTTCCATGGTTACCGCCATCTTTAGAGTTGTTAACAGGTTTGCTTATCAAATTCTTTGCAGGAGACTCTTCTGTCATTGATGGTTCACTGAAACATCAAGGTATTTTACAAGTAACACCTTCATAAACTAAAAATTCATATAGCCAAGTCAAATATTTGTTCCATTTAAATTTTAACAAAGATTGATAGATCTTGACCTAGTTGGGCAAGAATAAAAGTATGCTGTAAATTTTAACAAATACACCGTTTGGTTCAGGGGACCATTTACAGTATATATATATAAACATATATATATAAATATACATACATACATACATACATATATACATATATACATATACATACATATATATATATATATATATTAGGGCTGGTATCGATTAAATTAAATTTAATCGTTAACTTTTTTAAAATTACCGATAATTTTGTTGAAGCTAAAAATAAAGATGTATGACGTCATTAAACTGAAAAGTTGTTTTCAAAACGCAGTTGAAATTTTTAAAAAAGCAAGCTAAATAACTTATTAAAGTTTAGGCACTTGGATGAAAACTTCAAATTAATTTAAAAGTATAAAAGAAATACAGTTGATGATTAACAAAAACATAAAGATAACCTTTATATCCAAAGTGGTCCAAAATTTATGATTTTTTTCTAAGACCTCATAATTACTTTTTCAACTATGTTGTTTTTTCTTCACATTTTGTGCCCTTTAAGGGCATTTTTTAAAAAATTCCAATAACATAAGTATTTAATTTAATTTTTAAAATATAATAATGTTAAGAGATATATTTAAATATAAGTAGTTCAATACCCTTAAAAAACGGGTTATTTTAAAGTTTAAACGTTATAAATTTCAGTAACGGAGAAGTTTCTACGTTAAAAAAGGGATAAAATAAACACCATTATTAATTATTTATTAATAAATCCAATTTTAAAAAAAACATTTCTTTTATTTTAATCACTATTTTATCAATTAAAATAATTGCAATCTATAAAATAATTTACCGATTAATCGAGAAATTAATTGATAATTTCCGCAGCCCTAATATATATATATATATACATATATATATATATATACACATATATACATATACACATATATACACATATACATACATATACACACATATACATATATATGTATATATGTATATGTGTATGTGTATGTGTGTATGTGTATGTGTATGTGTGTGTGTGTATGTGTGTGTGTGTATGTCTATGTGTGTGTGTATATGTGTGTGTGTGTATATGTGTGTGTGTATGTGTGTATGTGTATATGTATATGTGTATATGTATATGTATATATACATATGTATATATACATAT
>MUZC01000234.1:143639-176317 GCA_002072015.1 Radix auricularia | reverse complement strand
TACACACATAAATATATATACACACATATAAATAAATATATAAATAAATATATATATATATACATATATATACACATATATACATATATATATTATATATAAAATATATATATATTAGGGCTGTTATCGATTAAATTAAATAATCATTAATTTTTTGAAAAATTACCGATTAATTAATCGATAATTTTGTTACGCTAAAAATAAAGATGTATGATGTCATTAAACTGAAAATTTCAAGGGAAGTAATAAAATCGGGCAATCAGTATACACATTAAGTTATTTTTAAAACAGTAGCACTGAAAACAAGTTAAATAATGTATTAAAGTTGAGGCACTTGAATGAAAATTTCAAATTAATTTTATAAATATAAAAGTAATACAGCTGTATAGAAATTGTTTGATGATTAGTAAAAACATAAAGAAAAGATCATCTTTTTATCCCAAGTGGTTCGAAAGCTATGATATTTTTCTAAGACCTCATAATCTCTTTTTTTCACTATTTCGTTTTCCTTCATTTTTGTGCCCTTTTATCTCATTTTTTAAAATGCCCATAACCTAAGTATTAAATTAAATTTAAAACCGTACTATTGTTAGCGTATATATTTAAAAGTAAGTAGACTCTAGTTCAATATAATTTCAATGAATTTTAATTTTGTTATTGTTAAATAGTTAAAAACTATTTTTTTTTTGTATCATTGTCCTTATAAAACAGGTTATTTTAAAGTATACTCTATCTCATTTACCTTAACGGAGAATCTTATACGTAAAAAAATAATAAAATAAAAACTATTATTAACTATTTATTAAAAAAGTAAAAACATTTTTCTATTTTTAATCAGTATTTTATCGATTAAAATAATTTTAATCGATAAAATATTTTACCGATTAATCGAGAAAATAATCAGTTATTTCCGCAGCCCTAACATATACAGTCAAAACCGCTTAAGTCGACGGCATCGGGGAATGAAAAATGGCATCGACATAACCGATGATCAAGTTAAAGCGAAAACCAATATGGCGGCAAAATATTAACATGCGCTTGAAATTTCTATATGTACGTGTTGTGCGTTAATTAGTGATGGGACGATTAATCAGAATCGTATCGGAATATCGGGACCTATTTCTTCACTATTTCTTAAGGTTTTTAAGACCGTTCGTTTATAAAGACAGTTTAAGTTTAAATATAACACCGTTTTGCGGTGATTCCCAGATTGAGAGATACTGTGGCTTCGAAGCGACTTGCTTGATTTTCCTTACAAGCTACACAAATAAGTAACCTACACATCCCCACATTGTCCCAGAACCATTCTCTTCTGGACTCGGAATGGTCTATCGTAACCTATATATGACTCATGACAAAGTGAACTCTTCTCTTTATAAACGTACACAAATAAATTAGGTACTCCTTTTGAACCTTCAACTTTGACATATTTTAATTAATTCTAACCAATCGTTAAATGGCTTTTGCACACGGCAAATTCTTATGAATGAAACAATGACAACAAAGCAGTAGTACAGTACATGTAATGGTAAAAATGAGGTTGAAGGATGAATGGTTGCCAATGACAACAAGTTTACACATAGTACATTTTATTATTCCATACGATCCCCTCAGCTTACAATTCCTTCGGTAACTTGATGCTAATAGGACTAACCAACATTAATGGTGTGGGAGATTGAGAGTGGGGGTGGGTAAACTGTCTGTAGTCTGTTATATTATATATTTAAAAATCTGGGGAGCCTATGATTTTGGTATCGTCCCATCACTAGCGTTAATAAATGATAATGTTCATGCACATGTTTTTAGAGTTTTTTAAAAACACAACAGCATTGCCGTTATTAGTTTGATGAAGCTATCGGCATGCTATAAAATTGTACATACATGTTTGCTAACAACAAAAGGTATATGTGCACCAACTGACAGCAGAAATTTACAAATTTAAAATAAAAACCAACGTCGATTATCGATAAAAACTTTTATTATTCTCCAACACATCTCTGAAACTGGCGATTTAAGTTAGCAACACATGTCTCAGCGCAAGGCGCAAGTGGGCTGTGACGATGACGTCACCAGCACACATCCCAAGCTGATCGCATTGCTATAGTCTGTACCAGAAGGAACACAGCGCTGAGAGCAAAACTCAAGTGGGCTGTGACGTCACCAGCAGCATTTTCAAAAGCTGGCGATTGGTAATGGGGTCGCGTTAACCGATGTTAAGTGGCAAATTTGACCTTTTTTGAGCTCGTGTTATGAGGTTTCGGCGACTTAAAAAAATCGAATTAAACGACGAGAAAATACTAAGACAAAGAGAGAATTTGGCGGTTCCAATAAAAACCGTCGACTTAATGGGGTGGTCGACCTAAGCGAGCTCGAGGTAAGTGGGTTCCACTGTATATATATATATATATGTACACACAACTTGATAATGGAACAAGCATAAAATTAATTTTATACAAATGCATAACTTAAGTACCTCAATTTAGCTGGTGTGGGTTGCACAAAAATCTCCCTATCTTGGCCTTGAAAACATTCTGAAAAACCATATTTTATAAAACGATGAATCCCATTCCTTCATGGGTCTTAAATAATATGTACCTAATAGGTTGGCAAGAACCAATATATACAGGCCCTGAAAAACTCAACTACTGACACTGCTTTTATTTCTTTTTTTGCAAAATTTATGAATTTGAAATTTTTTGGGGGGTAAAAAAGTATAAAATTTTGGAAAATAGCAACAATCGTAGAAATTTGTGATATTGTTTAAAGCCCCATTAGGTTTTAGTTAAATTTCCGCCTCAGTCCTGAAAGGATTTCCCATACTGCCATCAACTGGTTATGAAATTTAAACATTGCTGAAAATGTATTTATATTATTATAGTTTATAGCCGGTCCTCAGATTAGGATCGGTCCTCTTTATTGAGGACCGCAGGACCGTGTAATCGAAAACAACAACAAAAAAAAAAACAAAAAAACAAACAAACAAAAAACAAAACAAAAAAAAAACACTAGCGGTAACGTAGTGACAAAAAACAAAACAAGCCGTAACGCGCCTCTCCCTCTCACTTTGTCACGGTTAAAGGATACCACGATCAAGTTGACAAATAGACTGGGTTGGCATTCAAACTAATCAAACCTTCAGCCTCCCAGCTGTAAGCGTGCGTACATGACGCGTTACAGCCTTGCTCCACTGAAGTTCACAACTAATAGTAATAGATACTAACAGTGCGTGCTTGATGTCAACAACGGTCAAGGCCGAGGTTGTTTCTATTTATATTTATTATAGTCTGTTTCTTATAAAGACAAAGAAAGCTATAAAAGCATATGACCCCGTGACGTATCCGCATTTTCTGATCACTGGTTTATAGTCCATTTCAGGCATTCAAAAAACGTATTGGCGCCCGTTGCTTAGTGAAGTACATGTACCTATATTACGAGATGTTTTTGAAAGACGTAGCAAAGATACCGGGTGATTAATCGGCCCATAAATTCGAGTTCGGTCTATAAGTGACAGTTTTCATGCCTACCAAAGGCATTTGTTTACCACATTAACAGTACAGCGAGTGTAGCTCAAACCCTATTTAAACAGAAAAAAACGGGGAGGGTGAACGTGTGAATCGCAAAATTCAATTATTCTGGCGAGTTGACGATTGAAAAATAATATTTTTAAAAATAAATTCCATTTTATCATCATTGTTTACTCCTAGCTTTATAATTTTATTATATTATTAATTGACCGGCATCACACACAATAGAGGTAAACATGACGTCATAACGGACGGGGCGAGGCGTTGGTTTTTGAAAGTAATGAAAAATACCTCGCTAACTTTAACAAACGATTGAACCTGTCCTGTTATTTAGAATTTAGACCCACAACGGACGGGGCGAGGCGTTGGTTTTTGAAAGTAATGAAAAATACCTCGCTAACTTTAACAAACGATTGAACCTGTCCTGTTATTTAGAATTTAGACCCACAACGGACGGGGCGAGGCGTTGGTTTTTGAAACTAATGAAAAATGCTCGCTAATTTTAACGAACGATTGAACCTGTCCTCTTATTTAGACCGGTGAACTACGAGTCCTCAAAATAAAATATAAAAAAGACAATTAACCATCACTGTTTAGTTAATTTTTTGGATTNGGGGGGGGGGGGGGAAGCGGGCTTTGATGCCATCGACGCGAGGCGACAACATTCTTTTGTTAGTTCTCAAAACATTAGGGATACGAGGACGAGCGGTTAAACAGTCTTTTTTTGAATCGTTAGCCGGTCCCCCAAAACGAGCGGTCTTAACAACCTTAGTTTATAGTCATACTCAGTGGCGTAGCTAGAGCCTTTGCCGCCAGGGGCGGTCTCCAATATGCCGCCCTATTAGGGGCCGCCCATAAATGACGCCATGCACCGGGGGGGGGGGCGGAGTCACACATTTGATGTCATTTAAAACGCGCAACTTTAAATAAAAGCTACACTGAAAAATATGATTTCCCAAACTTTATTCAATGACGTTTGACGTGGTTTCACGCGTGTTACGATGTTAGAGTGCAACCTTAAACTAAAAACATATTGAAATGACCAAACAAACAAAAAATGATTTTAAACATGCTCATTTTCAAATACAAAATACGCTTGTATGGGGGTGGGGGTTGAGGGGGGACTTTGTCACGTCACATTGAGTAATGGGTCTAAGTTTTCGTTTCGTGACGCCGTGTGACAAGGGGGCAAGGGGTGAAAAATCAGCTGAAATCACGTGACGTCATATATGGACGCCTCTTAATTAAGTTGATCATATGATGTTTTTTTTATAAATTAACAAGCATGAATAAATAATTGTAATTGAAACAAAGTACATTGTAAAAGTTGGGGGAACAATTTTACCATTGCATGCCCTATTTATGTAAGCAGTATTAAAAGAGGCCGCATAAGATGATAAACCTATAAATACACATCATAAAAATACAAGACAATTGTTTTGAAAGCAAAAAGAAAGTTGTACGTTCACAGGCCCCCCCCCCACCCCAAATGAGACAAAAAATATTCCAAATTTACACCCAAAAACATTAACAATTAATATGCTTTTATTTTTTATTTATAAATATATGATTTTTTTTTTAATTAAAAAAAAGAAATTGTATACATCAGTTAAACATATTTTTTATCATTTATAAATGTACTTACTCACCTAACTATCATAGTCGAAAAATCGTTCATTATGTTATCAAAATGTATATTATTTGTAATATCATGATCTATGGACAATATTGCAAGATTTTGTAGTCTTAAATCACTTATTGTGGAGCGAAAATATTTTTTTTCAACTTCAGTATCACAACTAGATAGGCCTACACTGATAGCAATTGTTAAGAAAAATTCTTAGCAAAATTGTAATGGTGGATTTAAAGAATTTTCCAATAATTACTGTTAAATATATTTTAATAGATCAAAAGGGTATTTCCCCTCTTTTTTTTAAACATAATGCCTCTTCTTGTAGTGTAGGTAAAGCCAGGGCTGATCTTAGGCTCCTGCAACTTATGCGGTCGCAGTGGGCCCAGCGCTTTCATAGGCACTACCTATCTTAATTTTCACTTATTATCCTTATTAATACCTTATCCATACCCAAACTGGGGTCCACGCAATCAATTTCGCATACTAAGCTGCATAGGGGCCCGCAGTAGCTATTACCGTCCCCGTGTACTGCCATAAAAACCTTGATCCTTTCTCTTTTAATCTCGAACACTTCTTTATCAATGTAAATAAAGAAATTTAATTGATGTGCAAATTCTTTATTTAGAATCCTAGATGGTATAGTATTATACACGAATATTTTCTTGCAAGGACAAGTAACTCATCACCTCGTTCCATTATTTTCTTTTATAATTACATCTATGGATAAAAACATTTCTCGTTGTACTTCTTGCTCTAAAGATAGAACCAATTCTTCTGAATTTTTCCCACTCATATTTTCTTATTTTAACTTGGTACTTAGGCGATATTTCCAATCCTCTGTAACAGCGTTCTGTATTAGCACATATTTTTGTTTCATCAAATGGGTTTTCATAGTTTGCATTAATTTAAAAAAGACAGGTTCCCATAAATTGAGACACCATAGAAAAGTAAAAGATTGTCATGAACTGAGTAAAATTCCAGCATCTGATCTCGTTTTACTAGTTACTTCAAATGTTATTTTTCCAAGACGCTTGCAATTTTTATGTATGTCTTTTTCGGAATTATTTTATCTTATTGTGGTGTTTATTAACAGAGAAATGAATAATCGTTCATTTTTAATGAATAACCATATATTAATGAAAAATACAAGCTATATGCGTTACTCTAATGCAATAAAAAGAAAGTAAATTTATTTTTTAATAGGTTACCTTACAATAAATTTAAAAAATCATGTTAAGCCTGGTCCCTTTTGGAACTCAGGACGTGTTAGCGCATTTTCGTATTATGTATCAGTACTTATGTTAGATATCAGCATTATGTAGTTATCAGTAATTGTGTTTAGATTTTAGAATATTTTTATGAATTTTCTTGTGTAATGAATATACCTGACATTTTTAAATTTAAAAGTCATTTCTTTACATTTTAAAATTTTTTATTTTCTCTTTAATCTAACTACAAGTCACCACAAATGATGACGTAAAAGTCTCTAAACCTTTACACATATTCTAATGACGTCAACTAAAAAAAACAACTAATTCTTTTGCACGCCTTCGCACCACTCTTGAATGCTTGAAAAACTATGTATTCGACTTCCGCAATGGCGGCCGTTCCCTGTGCCAGTGTTAACTCTCGATTCGCAAAGTTTTTTGGTAGTTTTAACGGGGTTTTTTTAACGGATCGAGTAACTGAGTGTTGATGCACCAATGGCAGGTCAGGACATACAAAAAACATATATACATCATGGGTCTAGGACTTATGGTTCCTGTGATCAGGGTGATGACAGACGGACAAAACGGGTGCAATAGCGATTTCGACATCTCGAAAATGCGCTAAAAACCTGAAACAGTAATATAATTTACTACTTGCAATTTAAACACAATATTTGAACCACTATATCATGTAGGTACTTGTGAGCGCATCATTCTACGCATGTCGAAATTCCACGCTAAAACTGGCGTGCAATATTAATACTACATATATTTGGACCAGCGGTGATGTGTTGTGTTTTGTGCAGTTTTCTTATTGAAAGCGCGATCTGTGACGCATACCGCTTAATTTTGCAAACAAATAGTTACCTTTTTTGAGCGATCTTAAATGTTTAAACTGTTTGGCGTTAATTATAACAACCCTTATGTAATCAAAAAAATGTTGCAAGATTCCGTTAATTTAAATTTCAACTCAAAATTGAGATTATTTTTGTTTCACTATGGTTTTCCCCCATCAAAAGAAAAATGGCGGTTTTGAGAAATGGCTGGGTTTATTTTTCCAATGCCCACAAAAGCCGCTCTTTGAATGAGTGCCGCCCGGGGCGGACCATCCCCTCCGCCCCCTAGCTACGCCACTGGTCATACTGACTTCATCTTTAATCTAATGACCGTCTTGAGTTTAATACTATTTTACTGTAGTTGAGTACTATACTTAATAGCGAATTCCCATTAAAAAAAAAAATCCGTAAAAACCAGTGCTGCCAGCGTCAATTTTGGTAAACACCTAGCCAACAGGTTTAAAAAAAATAGATCTGAAAGAAAAAACCAAGACATCTTAAAAATAAACAAATGTGACGTCACAAATTTAAAAAAAAGTTTTTCTAATTCGGCATGTCTCAAATCATTTATTTTATTGTCAGTTGGTGTGTATTCCTCACGTGAAACCATTTAAAGCATCCTTAAAAAGTTTAAAATCAAATATTTAAGTGGAGCTTTCATATAAAATTATGTGTTTTTGAAGTGACGTCAGTTCTTAAAACCCCCATCCCTAGAGTATGTCCTTCCACCCAGAAAAATGTCAACTGCTAAGAGTAACAAAGAAAAAGAAACAAATAAATTCAAAATATTTCATTCATGGAAAAGAACTAACCCAAACTAAAGATGCGAAATACTTAGGAGTCATTATAAATGAGAAACTATCTTGGAATCCCCATGTCAATGAAGTTATTAAAAAATCAAACAAAACCTTAGGCTTTATAAAAAGAAACTTTTACAAATGTAACAAAGATATAAAACTAAAATGCTACCTCACCCTGGTGAGACCTATACTAGAATATGCATCTTCTGTATGGGACCCATCCACCAAAGAAAATATTGATAAGTTAGAACAAATCCAAAAAAGAGCTGCTAGATTCATTACTGGAGAATATTCAAAACTGACAAGAGTAACACCGTTAGTTAAATCATTAAACCTTGAAACACTAGAGGATAGAAGAACCAAGAGTAAATTAGTAATTATACATAAGGCAATTAATTCTAATTTAGAAATACAACACAAAGATAACCTAATAGAGAGTTCAAAATTCAGCTGCCAGATTAGTTCTAAAGGCCAAAAAACATGACCATGTTACTCCGCTACTTTACTCACTTCATTGGCTACCCATACAAGCCAGAATTGATTACAAACTGGCCGTTCTGTGTCACAACTTCTTTTCTGACTCATGCCCTTCATATCTTACTGAACTTTTGTCAGTCTACTCACCAAGTCGTCAGCTACGCTCCTCTGCAGATACACGCATTCTCTGTGTTCCTAAGACAAGAACTAAAACATTTGGCGAAAGGTCATTCTCCTTTTGTGCAGCCAAACAATGGAATTCTCTTCCATTACATATCCGTAGCATTTCAACTGCTAAGTCATTCAAGACTGCACTTAAGACACATCTTTTTAAAATTTATTTTCAAAATTAATAAAACAACATTTCTTTAAATGATTAACGTAGCTGATGTATTGAGTATAGCGTATTGTCATTTATGTAGTTAATATGATATGAATGTTTCTTTTTATTGTTATATGTATTTTTATTTCCATGTAAAGCGCTGTGAGCCTGGCTCCNCCCCCCCCCCCGATGCCTGTCGGTATTTATTAGTATGCTCTACATAACTATTTGTGAAATGTACTTACATCTGTATTTTTTCATCACTTATGTCATCTTCCTTATAAATCTTAATTAATGGCAATCTTATCAGCGTTCTTGGAATCATTCTCATTTGATATATATACCCCCCTTATATACACAAGATTGAGTATCACATTGTTTAATTCTAGCGTTGCATTTTTATTTGAGCTTTAAATGTTAGTTTTCCTTGTTTGATCAGGCAACTCATTCCACTTCCAAATCCGGGACGGAAAGAACAAGAATTTGTATATGTTTGTTGCTTCATACAGAGTAGGAAAAGGGTTTTTATAACTATGCCTATCGCAGCGTTGTAAGTAATAAATTATCTTTAGTCTATACTCCATACCAATACCGTATATAACTATAGAGCAGTGTTTTTCAACATTTTTGTGCCGTGGCACACTTTTTTCATGACAAAAATCTCGAGGCACACCACCATTAGAAAATGTTTTAAAAATTTACCTCTGTGCCTATATTGATTATACATGTATATATATACTAATTCTCTTGAATCCTGCGGCACACCAGGAAAGTTGTCGCGGCACACTGCCGCGCAACAGCGGTTGATAAACGCTGCTGTAGAGAATATTCTCTCAAACGCAGACAGGAGAAAATGCTACAGCTGTTTAAGTCTAATAAAATTGAATATTTTTGCTAATTCAAGTAGTTTTTTCTTATACTAGAATTTTTCAGACGGCTCCACCGTTTGAATTCAGTAGTATAGTGTCATAGATAAAAATGTAACATCATAGAGTGGCTAAAAATACTGTAGCCACCTTCTGCTTATTTTTATTTTTGAATAATAGAATTTTAAAAATTTTAAATGCACATATTTAATTATTTTGACACTTTCACATCGCATATGTACTATTTTCAACAAATCTTTTAAAAACCCAGATTTTTGGCTATTTTTTAAATAAAAAACCTAGAAGAAGTAAAAAAAAAAAAACAACTAGATCTAGGTTGAAAAATCCAGCGCTGACAGCACTGGCAAAAACTACCAAAAAACTTAGTGAATTGAACAATAACACAAGCGAGGGAAACGGCCACCAGCTTATTACTGCGTTTTGTCAATGTGGTGAAAAGATGTGTTATATATGTTTTGTCTAGGGCAGTGGGTCTCAACCTTTCTAATGCCGCGACCCCCTCATACAGTTCCTCATGTTGTTGTGACCCCCAACCACTAAATTATTTTGGTTACTACGTCATAACTGTAATTTTGCTACTGTAATGAATTGTAATATAAATATCTGATAACCAGGATGTATCTTTATTGCTACAAATTGAACATAATTAAAGCATACTGATTAATCACAAATACAAAATTTAGTTATATATTGTGAATTATTTATTTCTAATTAAAAATACATGAAATATTGTCTTGTAGCATGGGTAACAGGCTTAATATAACAACAGTAAACTACATTGCTACATTTTGCAACAGTATGCATACAAAGCCAACGTCAGTGTGAAGGTTGAGCTGGCTTCCATCTCACCAGGTCAGAAATTCTTGGGGCAGTCTTTGCAAGAGCACAGCAAAGATCATCTTCCACAGCAAGTCTACTTCTGTATTTAGACTTGATACCAGCAAGCTGGAAAACCCTGTTTCACATAGATATGTTGTTGAAAATGGAAGAAGAAGGCGCAACACAGACAGAACAGGATATGACTGCAAATACTTGATCCAGAATTTTGTAACTGGCATTGTAGAAAAATCAGTTTTTGCTATGCTGTTAATAAGTTCAATGAACTCCTCTTGTGCTGTCTCGGGGACATCTTCAACTTTAACTATGAAAGGGCTTCTGGCAAGTGCAAATGATGTGTCAGGAACCATTGAATGACACAATCCTGCATCATTATTTAAAAGATGCACACAAAAAAAGTTAATGTGAAGTAGTAAAAAGAAAACGTCCATATCCCATACGGCCACAGGGCTTAGTTGGAAGGATCAAATGCTTGAAATGTAACATAAATAAGAGCAGATGAAGACAATGTGAACACTTACCACCCAGTCCCTGTCAAGCAATGTACCCCCCCCCCCCAGTNTTTTTTTCCTCTTAGCAGGGCATGGGCCAACAAGAGGAATTTTCCGCTTACATCCAATGCTATCTTGTTTCTGAGCCAACAAGGTCTTTCTATCTTGCAACGCCTTCCTGTATCTTGAGTAGGCTGTTTGCATATGCCAAGCAAGAGATGCATCTACAGGAGAAAAAGTTGCATCAGGTCTTGAATAAAGCCTAATGGCAGTTGTTTTCTGGGCCAGAAGAAGATAATTGATGAACAAGATTGCTTCATATGTTGTGACAAGCAGAGATGATTTTTTTTGTGAGATAATATTGTTCATCATAGAAAATGACTGCACAACACGGGGGCCAGTGAAGATGGATAGACAAGCAGTGACAACCTTCTCAACAGATGGATATCTGTTGAGCTTGAAAACAGAATTCCACCACACATCAAGATCTACTCCTTCTGCTACGACAATGTCCACATCTGCTTGCATGTCCATTATCTCACTACTGAAACTTGGGGCATCAATGGTAGGGAAGAAGCTAGGCAGTTTTTTAAAGATAATTCCTGTTTCTGTCTGGCCGAAAGCGAACAGGTCAAGGAGAGATAGTGTTGACAAAACAGTATTACTCAAAGGCAACTTCTTCTGCATGTATTTGGCTGTGGAAAGGTAGTGAAGCTTGGTTCTAAAATGTAAGATGTCTTCCTTCGAACAAGATGTGAGTATGTCATCACATTTCTCCATTTGAATGTGTTCTATGGGGATATGCTTGGTCTTGTCGTTAAGGTTTAAATCTTTCAAATTTTTACCAGAAACTCTTATTTCCTGTGCTTTGAAGAAATACTTCAGAAAGTCTCTAAATAAACCAACCATCTTGTTATGAAGTTTATGCAGCATTGGCCTCTTAGTTTCAAATGCAAGAATGAAGCTTTTGAAAATTGGGAAAATTCCTATCACTGTCTTTGTTAACAAACCTGTTTTTTGTCTAGTGTAAAACATCTTGACACAAACTCTTTGTTTTCTTTTCTTACCCAATAGAGTCATATTTTTTTCTTTAAGTGTTCTCATGGCTGTAAAAATGGCTTGTCTTCCTGCAGCACTAACCTTGTACTTTAAGAAAATCTTACTCACTGTGTCCTTATATAAATCTCTGTCCTTTGTACTGAGCCATTAATTATACAAAACTGTTAAAGGATCAGTAAGTTCATCAAGACTTTGTGCTGAGTCTAGAAGAGACATCCATATGTGGGCTACTCTTTCTTTAGGTTGCTTGTCTGGAACACCTAAGATCTTACATATGTTTAAGAAATGAGCTTTAATGTCAGGACTAAAGATAAAGTCTTTATGGATGTCATCTATCAAATAAGCAAGATGGTTTTCTGGGTCTAACTCCATGGAGAAATGTTTAGTGATGTTGTGGATATGGTGACACTCATCACCGTCTATTTGCAGCAAATGGGGTGCATCATCTCTAAGGTTTACTTCATAACCAATATTTGGAGCCTCTCATGTATGCTGCAGAGTCTGAGAGCGATGATATTAGATAATGCAAAGAAATACCATCCTCTTTCAGCTTTTGTGTGACGGCTGCATGAACAGTGGTTCCATTGACAATGCTAAGGTCTAATGAGGCATATAGATGTGGGACACTCTCCCCTAAATCTGAATCAAAAAAGCATACGAGGATATTTAGGATACCTTTCTTGTTTGACTTTGATGTAGCCTCATCAAGGTTAATAGAGAATGGAGTTTTTCTTAACCTGTTAACTAAGCGTTTGCGCGAGACCTCATATACACCCTTTTTCAGCTTGTACGTTGTTGAAAAAAGCTCCATTGAAAGTGTTTGCAAAGCTTTGTGATCTGCAGATAAAGCCTGTGCAAGCTTGATAATGTGAGGTGCCAAACTAAGAGGAAGTGTATGTTCAGCTATAAAATCACATATCATTGCTTCTTGTTGTGAAACTCTGTCCTTGAAACTTGGTGGGCTCATCTGAGGCTCGTTTGGGTTACTGAATTTTTAGAGTGAAAGATAAATATACAAATAAGTGGGGGTTAAAGGGAGGGGTGGAAATATATTTTTTTTCTTTCTCTTTTATGACTATGACTATGAACATACCAATTCAACATTTGAAAGCTATTTCAGGGTCTCACTCTCAGGCAAAATTTGATTTTACAAGGCTTGTATCTAAGCATAGCATATGGCATATAATCTAGATTAGTGACTAAGAATTAGATCTAGAGACAAGTTACTTACCAGTGGCAGTGGTGCAGGGTGAGCCTGAAGCAAAACGATGTGAATCAACAACATTTTCAGCAGCACCATATGGCAATGGATTAGAATTAACACTTGTGGAAGAATCTCCCCTCTCTAGGCTTGCAGTGGTTTTAAATATGGCTGGCAACGACTGAGTACTAATGATACTATTTCTTTTTGATGTATGCGCAACAGACTGTGCGTGTCTTTTTATGAAGGATTTTCCCTTCTTACTACAATCAAGTCTACAATCACAATAAACACAAACATCTATACCGGGTTTATTTAATTTTCGCACATATTTTGATAGATAATCTCCATTACTGTCTTTTTCTTCAAGCCAGTCCCATCGAAACTTATTCCTTAATCCATTTTCGATCACTTTAAGATCTGATTTACGATCGATAACCGTAAAGGCATCCATCTTGAAATGAATATGCGCCAGTTCGTCCCTTTTCGTATTCGCATTATTTTATTAATGCCAACAATCATTGTCAGCAAGCCGACGACGGCAGTTATCGAAGTCTGGGGCCAACATAAATTTCCGACACTGATTGTCGGCAGACGAGTCGCGCTAGAAAGGTCACATTAAATCATCACGGAGATTATTCTGGCGCTGTTATGGGTTGTTAAGCAGGTTACTATGAAAAAAAAAAAGTATTACATTTGTTAATATATTTTTCGCAGATTATATTTTTTAAAAATAAATTTCCCGTCCTTGTCGTTATTGCCAGCATTCCGACTATTTTCGGCAGAAATGCAGGTCTGGATATCAAAACTGACAGAGATTATATGCACTGACTTTTTTATAAATTTATTAAATATTCCTCAAAGCAACACATCCCGATTGCCGTGACATAAGATGTAATTAATTTTATAATGCAGACCTAAAATCAAAGGTTGAACAATTCCTTAAATAGTTAATATTTAAAACGAAGCTGAAGATGTACATATAACAGGTTAAATACTCACCCTCTGCTGCTTCTTGTGTTCTAAAGTTTGCATTCTTGCTGACAATTTTCGTGCACATTGTAACAATGTCAAGAGCTTGACTTCTTATTAGTTCCTCATCGTTTGTATTACTGCACAGCAATATGTATCGGTTGTTAAACTCCTTCAGGGCATCTTTTAATACACAGGATCCTGATCTTGTTATCCATTTTTCAAAGTTAGCTCCTTCCTTATTTTGGGTTGCCTCAAAAATTTCACCATATGTAAAGGCAAATATTATACAATGTTCAAAAACTGATTTGCCCAAAACTTTTTTAAGTGTCTGAATATATTCCTTAAAATCACTGTTAATTTTGTAAAAAGGTAGACATAAGATCATCACTTGGAAATTGTCTAAATACTTTCTCATATTTTTTAAATTATCAGCAAATAATTGAATGTCATCCATGCAATCAGATCCCAATTGTGGTACATTTTCCCATTCTGCAGCGAATACTTTGCATCCCAACATGTTATTACATGTATATTTCAGATTGGGACATGAAGAGACTACATTTGTCATGTTTTGTCCAGCTAAAATTCTTTGAGTTGAGGTCTTTCCACTGTTAGGGCCACCAACTATTATAATTTACAAGAATCTTAGATTACACTTATTTGTGGAACGTAGCATGAATTCTGAGTTGAAGCTTTCATCAATTTTTATATATTTTATGATGCTTTTTGTTAGTAAGAATAGTTGATGGAGACATACTATAAACATTATTGAATTGAAAGACTCCAAGCAAAAAAAGAACTGAAATAGTTTTCTTAAAAAATGATCTCCTTTATTTAGTACAAAAGAAAAAGTTTCATTCATGATGGTACTATTCTTCATGGCGACTGCAGATTTATGCTAGCATCGGAAAGCTTTTGCCTAGAAATAAAAAGATATTTAAAATTAGTTAAATAAAAATTCACAAAGCTATTTCCTTGATTCATTTTGTTACCAATTGTTAAATAGTTATTCATTTTTATAATTATCAAACATTTAAGCAATTACTTAACATAATTTGGAAAAATAAGGTAAGCAGTATTGATTAAATGCAAGGCTTTAAATGTTATACACTTTAAATGATATGTTATAAAGCCCAATGAAAACTTTTGAAAGCAAATTAAAAAAAATCATGTTAAGCCTGGTCCCTTTTTGGACTCAGGACGTGTTAGCGCATTTTCGTATTATGTATCAGTACTTATGTTAGATATCAGCATTATGTAGTTATCAGTAATTGTCTTTAGATTTTAGACGTATATTTATGAATTTTCTTGTGTAATGAATATACCTGAAAATTTTTTTATTTAAAAGTCATTTCTTTACATTTTAAATTTTTTTATTTTCTCTTTAATCTAACTACAAGCAGTGGCGTAGCTAGGGGGGGGGGGGCGGTGGGGGCGGTCCGCCCCGGGCGGCACTCGTTCAAAGGGCAGCGTTTGTGGGCATTTAAAAATTAGAGCCATTTCCGAAGACTGCCCCTTTTCTTTTAAAGGGGGAAAACCATGTTGAAACAAAAAATCTTAATTTTGAGTTTTAATTAACGTATCCGTGCAACATTTGTTTTATTACATTACACAGTGGTTGTTATAACTAACGCAAAACCGTTTTAAAAAATTTTAATCGCTCAAAAAAAAAGTAACGATATGTTTGGAAAGTTAAGCGGTATACATCACAAAGGGCGCTTTTATACAAAAACTGCACAAATATCAGCAACACTATCACCAAGACAATTTTAGCGTGGAATTTCGAAATTCGCAGAATGCTGCGCTTACAAGTACCTACATGACATGGTGTTTCGAATATTGTGTTTAACTTGCATGTAGTAATGTATATTACGGTTTCAGGTTTCATAAAATTCTTGTAAGATAACTTATTAAAAATTGTATTTACTTTGTTTTTATTGCATTACAGTAGCACATATAGCTTGTGTTTTTCATTAAAATAAGTCTATTCATTGAAAATGAACGGTTATTAATTTTTCCATTAATAAACACCACAATAACACAAGTAAAATCGAAAAATACATACACTTTTCTGCTTAAAAATTTCAAGCGTCTTGGAAAAATTGACAGAGATCAGATGCTGGAATTTTATTCAGTTCAATGCAATCTTTTTCTTTTCTATATTTCAATTTATGGGAACCCGTCTTTTTTAAATTAATGCATACCCATTTCATGGAGCAAAGATTTGTGCTAATATAGAAAGTTGTAAAAGAGAGTTTGAGGTATTATATTAACAACAAATTAGAAGGAGAAAAATATGAGTGGAGAAAAGTCAGAAGCCATGGTTCTATCTCTAGAGCAAGAATTACGACGAGAAATGTTTTTAATCCATAGATTTAATTATAAAAGAAAATAAAAGAACGCGGTGAGGAGTTACATGTCCTTGCAAGAAAAAATTCGTTTATAATACCTTCTACCCTACCAAATGAAAAATTTGAACATCAAATACATTTTTTTTTAAAATTTACATTGATAAAAAATTGTTCGATATTGAAAGAGAAATAATCCAGGTTTTTATGTCAGTACACGGGGCCTGTCTTAGCTATTGCGGTGCCCTATGCAGCTTAGTATGCAAAAAGGATTGCGTGTGCCCCAGTTTGGAGAGGGATAAGGTATTAATAAGTGAACATTAAAATAGGTGGAGCCTATAAAAGCGCGGGGCCCTCAGCGACCGCATGGGTTACAGGAGCCCAGGAACAGCCCTGCCTTTACCTACACTACAAGAATAGGCATTATGTTTTTTTTAAAAAAAACGGATGTCTATTAAAATATATTCAACAGTAAATACATGTATTGGAAAATTCTTTACCCAACATTATAATTTTGCTAAGAATGTTTTCAAAAATTGCTATCAGTGTATATAGTTGTGAAAGGAGCTTCTCCAAACTGAAGTTGATAAAAAATTATATTCGCTCCACAATATATGATTAATTACTACAAAATCTTTCAATATTCTCGATAGAACAAGATATTACAAATAATTTAAATATTTTTAACACAATACACGATTTTTCTACTATGAAAGTTAGGTAAGTAAGTAAATGTAGAGATAANGGGGGGGGGGGCTTATAACTTTCTTGTGGCCTTCAAAACAATTACCTTGTATTTTTATGTTTTAATTATAGGTAAATCATCTTATGTGGCCTCTTTTATTACTGCTTACATAAATAGGGCATGGAATGGTAAAATTGTTCGCCGCCCTTTACAATGTACTGTGTTACAATTAACATAATTTATTCAAGTTTATTAATTTATAAAGACCATCATATAATTGACTTAAGAGGCCGTCCATAAATTACGTCAGGTAATTTCGGCTGATTTTTTACCCCTGTCCCCTAGTCACACGGCGTCATAAAACGAAAAATTAGACCCCTCCTCAATGGGACGTGACAAAGATCCCCCACCCTATAAAGCGGTTTATTCTATTTGAAAATGAGCGTGTTTAAAATAATTTGTTTTTTCAGTTAAATATGTTTTTAGTTTAAGGCTGCACTCTTAATATCGTTACACGCGTGAAACCACGAATAAATTGTCGGTAATCATATATTTAAGTGGTATTTTTATTTAAATTTGCGCGTTTTGAATGACGTAATATGTGTGCCCCCCCCCTTTTTTTTTAACTGTGCGTGAGGTCATTTATGGGCGGCCCCTAAAAGGGCGGCAAATTAAAGACCGCCCCGGGCGGCAAAAGCTCTAGCTACGCCACTGACTACAAGTGGTTTGTGGCCACTGAAATAGGACTCATAAATGAAACATTCTAAATTGTAATCAGCTAATCGCCCAAATACTCCGTCAAATTGTTGTTTTATAGATCGTGGTTGCCAATCTTGTTGAAAGTAGTTGAATGTTGAAGCTTGTTTCGAAAAAGTTTTCAATTTCTGCCCCTAAGCCGCTAAGATCTTGATTGAAGTCACCACAAATGATGACGTAAAACTCTCTAAACTTTTACACATATTCTAATGACGTCAAAAATAAAAAACTAATACTTTTTGCACGCTATTCGACTTCCTGCAATGGCGGCCGTTGCCTGCGCCAGTGTTATCTCTCGATTCGCAATGTTTTTTGGTAGTTTTAACGGGGTTTTTTAACGGATCGAGTAACTGAGTGTTGATGCACAAATGGCAGGTCAGGACATACAAAAAACATATATACATCATGGGTCTAGGACTTAAGGATGCTGAGATCTAGGGTGATGACGGGTGCAATAGCGCATTCGACTTCTCGAAAATGCGCTAAAAAAACCGGGAACATTCAAAATAATCCGTTTTTACGTCACCCTTTGTGATGGTGTCATTCGCTGCGGTCCGCGAACCCCCCCCCCCCCAAGACGCCTCTGGTCAGACACCCAAATATTTATCTGTTTAAAAAATCATGTTAGGCCTGGCCCCTATTGGAATTCAGGACGTGTTAGCGCATTTGCGTATTATGTATCAGTACTTATGTTAGATATCAGCATTATGTAGTTATCAGTAATTGTGTTTAGATTTTAGACATATTTTTATAAATTTTCTTGTGTAATGAATATAACTGACATTTTTTAAAATTTAAAAGTCATTTCTTCACATTTTATAATTTTTTATTTTCTCTTTAATCTAACTACAAGTCACCACAAATGATGACGTAAAACTCTCTAAACTTTTACACATATTCTAATGACGTCAACTAAAAAAAAAACTAATTCTTTTGCACGCTCCCGCACCACTCTTCAATACTTGCAAATTTGTGCACTCGACTTCCGGCAATGGCGGCCGATCCCGGCGCTAGTGTTACCTCTCGATTCGAAATATTTTTTGGTAGTTTTAACGGGGTTTTTTAACGGATCGAGTAACTGAGTGTTGATGCACAAATGGCAGGTCAGGACATACAAAAAACATATATACCTCATGGGTCTAGGACTTATGGATGCTGAGATCAAGGGTGATGACAGACGGACGGACGGACAAAACGGGTGCAATAGCGCATTCGACTTCTCGAAAATGCGCTAATGAATGTACAATTTAATGCTTTCAATGAGCGTTCATCCGCCTTGCTCAAAAGCATGGACCAACGCACTGTGCGTTGATTCACTATCATGTTGTTTCTTTGCTATTTCTCGGTTAAACTTTTTAAGAGCAATTTTTAAATTAGACTTTAACAAAGAAGAGAGGTACTTCCTTGTTTATGAACGAAGGCGAGGTGTATTTGCTATCGTTTGAAGCATTATTTTATTAATTTTCTTCGCTGATTTTTTGTTCATCGATACTAATACTGTTGCTATGGCTACCCCAGTCCCTAGTGGAGATGGTAAACTTCGTAGACCATTGACAGCTGAACAAGCCATGGAAATGTTTCATAATATTTCTATTGATAGTGACGAGGACTTGGATCAATCACATGATTCTGATAGCAGTGTGGTTTCAAATGATTTTAGTTCTGGTAGTAGTAGTAGTGAAGAAGATGAGCCACAAACTAGACCAAGAGCTATTCCTTTACTACAATCATGCATGGCTACATCAAAGGGTAAAGGTAAAAAAAGAAAGATTACTAGAGAAGAAAGTATTGTAGAAGAATCAGAATGGATTCAAGCAAATATTGGTGATCAAACTACAAACAATTTTATTTTTTCCCCACATAAAGAGCCCGGTTTCAACAAAGACATACTATCTGAAAATTGTTCACCACTGGATTGTTTTATACAGCTTTTTGATGATGAAGCTATTGATATTCTCATATCATGTATAAATAGCTATGCAGAGAAAAAAATGAAACAGAACACACCATTGAGGAGGCGCTCTAGGTTTCAAAACTGGAAACCAGTGTCAAAGTACCACATATATAAATTCATCGCTATCTCTCTGGCTATGGGAATGAATAAACGTCCCAGTCTGCAAGACTATTTTTCAACCATAGATATTTTCAACTCCCCTTTTTATAGTGAATTATTTAGCAGAGACAATTTTTTAATTCTATACTTATACATGTTGCACTGTGGTCACCCTGATGCAGAAGGGAAAAGCAGAATTTGAGCCATGCATAAACAAACTGTTACAAAAATTTAACCTCGCATTCATGCCTTACCAAAATATGTCCATTGATGAAATGATAGTTGGCTTCAAAGGAAGATGGCAGTATAAACAATATAACCCATCAAAACCGTATAAATACCATATCAAAAGTTTTGGTCTAGTGGATAGTGCCACTGCATATGTGGTAAACCTTCTGACTTATTATGGTAAAAATACTTCTTTTGATCCTGACTCTGATGTTAATGGTGGCCAAGCAGTTCAGATTTTCCAGACATTACTTCATGCAATTGGCAAAGGACACCATGTATTTGCTGACAGATTCTACACTACTATGAACTTAATAGAATATCTGACAGAGAAATAGATTTACTACACTGGGACTTTCCAAGGTAATAGGCGGCGATTTCCCAAAAAATGGTTGTTGCTTGGAAAGACAAAAAGCAAAGAAACCAGTTCTTTTGGTATCTACCAGAGCTGAAGCTGGAGATATTCTTGTGAAAAATAAGACAAAACCATCAGCAATCAAATCTTACAACCATTATATGAATGGATGTGATCTTGCTGATCAAAAAGTTGGATATTATGGGATGCAAAACAGAAAGACATCAAAGTGGTGGAAAAAACTCTATCACTGGATTATGGAAATAGCTTGCCCTAATGCTCACATACTCTATTTGTTGAGTCACCCTAAAGCTCGCATGAGTCTGAAAAAATTCAAAATACAGCTGATAGATTCTTTGTGTTTGGAAGCATCGTCAATTATGCCAGCCAAAGAAAAGGAAAGGAAAATGCCTTTGCCAGGCCGTCCAAGGGCTAACCCAATCCCAAGGTTGGAAGGGGGAAGGCATTTGATAGACTATGCAAAACAGGACAGGCGGTGGTGCAGAGTGTGTAGTACCTCAACTAAGCCAGCCCGGACACATTTTATCTATGGACTGTCCTGAACAACCGCACCTTCACCCCAAAGACTGTTTCAAGAAATGGCACACTGTGGCCAAACTATGAATAAAGAACAATATGTAAATAGATTTTTTAAAAGTTTTCTGCATCAGTGTAAATATTCATCTGATTGAATTACTGAGTATAAATGTATAAAATTTTAATTTTTTTTAATCTTTAGCTACATTATGAGACATAATTCAAAATAAATTCTAGTGGTTCTTTTGTACATAAACATAAAAATGCTTACTTGTGTTACATATTTGATTTTTGCATTAAATTTTAATGATTTTATGGAGCACTAACATAAAGTTGCCTTCTGAGATTTTTTTTCCCCTTAAATTTAGTGATTTTTGTTGTAATATTTTCACATTTATAGTTTCTTTTATGTTAGTTTTTTTATTTAAATCAAAGAAACAAGTTCAAAAATGCATAGTCCATTCAATTACCTTTAAATTGATACCAAATTTATCCCTATAAGCCTAAAAATAATCTTTTAAATATTTTTTTTTTAAAAACCAACCTCTCACTTTTTTTTACTTTTGAAAATAATGTACATTTTTTCGTTAAAAAACTTCCGCCGCGAAAGAGTTAATGCAGATTAAATTAGAATAACAAATTACCAGGGTATAGAGACAAAGATAGAAGCTATAAGGATTTAATTTTTAGGACTTAGGACAAGCCATTAAGGTCAGACTATATAGGGGTCAGACTGACTCGGAGATCATTGGGCAAGACTCCCCACCCTCTTTTTTTTTAAAAAAAAAAACCCAAAAAATATGGACATAAAGTCAATAAAACCAACAAAGAAATTTAAACCACATATAAGAACATTTAGTGATTCCCCAGAAGGCAGCTCAGAACCGTGACACTTGACATGAGATAGTGCGCAGCTCAAAATGGTGCCCAAAAGACCCAGTGTTGGATTAAGGGACAGTTCAAGTTCATAAGATCATAAGAACAAATTTCAACTTAGATAATATTGTAGCAGCGACAATTTAATACAATACATCTTATACAGACTCTACTTCTATACAGAAGTTTATTGTGTCCAACATTAATCTATGGTTTGTGTGAAGTCCTGCATTCTAATAAGGGTTTTAAAGGTTTATAAAGTGTTGGGTTTCCTGATTTGTTCAGGCAACCCCTTCCACGCTTGAATTCCCGATGGGAAGAACAAGAATTTGTATATGTTTGTTCTTGCATAGGAAATAAGAAAGTTGTTTTTATCCATTTGTCTACCCATGGGTTATATTAAAATATCTTTGTGTTGTAATCTGGAAGCTATTTTAAATTTTTTCCAGTTTATCAATGTTTTTTTACTGCTTCCAGCCAAAAGATTTAAATAACCAGCAAATCTTAGGTTGCATAGGGATCTTCCCTCTATAGAGGTGGACATGTGGTGATCACTGAGTGTTTGTTGCAGGGGCGGATTAAGACTGCACGGGGCCCCTGGCTGCAATGAAACGGGGGCCTTATCCAGCCAGCGTCCCTTAAAATATGATTGCTAACAGCTAATATAAGACTGTAACTAAATATTAATAATGAAAAAAGAAACGAACACGAAGAAATAACTGTTTAAAATGTTTGCCGGTGTGTTAAAAATTGAGTGTGAAAAGAAAAACGTTTACATTCCACCGCTGGAAATCGAACCCGACACCATTTGCATCACAAGCCTATGCCCTTTCCACAAGACCAGAAATTTTAGAAGTATAAACTATATTTTATACTATATTTTCTAAGTTAAGAAGGGGTAAGAAATTTCCCGAATCGTGTTTTTTTTAGCCAAACTTTTTAAAATGGGAATTTAGGAATTTAAAAGGATTGTGCCTAACATATGGGAATTTTTTAGATTGAAAATTTAAAAGAAAATAATTACATTCTTGGATGAAAATAAAATAAAATAATTTGAAACATGCTCATTTTCAAATAAGAAATACTTTTTTTGTGTTGGTGCGAGGCTCTTTGACGCAGAGCAAGTAATGGGTCACTGAGCTTGACCCATGACCCATATGACCCATCAAGTTCTCGACCTAGACCCATCATGACCCATGACCCATTAAAACAAATTTTGGTGAAATAAAATATATCAAATTAAATCAAACATGGGACATATTAAAATTGTTTAAAAGTAAAAATATGCTAAAACTTTCATTGATAGTCTCACAATAAAAAGTGAAATCTTATTACACAAAAATCCCATAGAGTTTAATTACGGAGATTGAGCATAATAGAACATAAAATTAAACAATCAAATTAAATTAAATTGAAAAATTAAATAATTAAATTATATATAAATTGGCAAAATCGCTGAAAGTGTTTCACATAGAATTTTCTATACAAATGTATGGATGGGCACATATTGTTTTTGTCGCAAATAAAAAAAAATAGCGCAACGACAGGTTTTTTTCAGAGTCAGGCGGAAACTAAGGATGGGTCGTGGGTCAGGGAGCATTGACCCATGAACCATCCAATTTTGCGACCCATTTGACCCATTACTTGCTCTGCTTTGACGTCATATTTGTTTATTTTTAGTGTGTCTAGGTTTTTTTTATTTCGGATCTAGTTTTTTTTCCTGATGTTTTTGCTAGGTTTTTCCCAACATTGTCACTGACAGTAGACTGCAGACAGTTTACAGTCAGATTGCGTAAATGTTTTACTATTAAATAATATAATTAATTAGTCTGAGCCCGAATCATCATAAAATGTTTGTTAGATATAAAGGAACAAATTAATAATATGTAAACATATAACAATCTATGTAACCATGTATGATTGATTCATTATTAATAAATTTCAAAACATTCATTTTTTAAAATATATTTTTATCAATCACAGCCAAATTTAAATTACAATAGTATTCAAATAACTTTTTTAAACTTCATGATGTTAAAATTTAAAAGTATAATCTATATTTTGGCTTTGTATCCAAGTTGTTAAAAAAAAAACGTACAGATTAAATAAAAATTGAAAGTACCCTATTAAAAATTGCCTTAAAAATGCAAAAATATTTATTATTTTTTAATTTGCCTAATTTATTTGTGTACGTTTATATACGAGGAGAGTTCGCTTTGTCATGAGTCATACATAGGTCACGATAGACCATTCCGAGTCCAGAAGAGAATGGTTCGGGGACAATGAGAGATGTGTAGGTCAGGGGCGGATTAAGACTGCACGGTGCCCCGGGCTGCAATCAAACGGGGGCCCTATCCAGCCAGCATTCTTAAAATAAAATGATTGTTAACAGCTAATATAAAACTGTAACTAAATTTTAATAATGAAAAAAAACAAACGAACACGAAGAAATAACTGTTTGATGTGTTTGCAGTAGTTATAATTGAGTGTTAAAAGAAAAAATTTTTGCCCTTGCTGGGAATAGAACCCGACACCGGTGACACCACGAGCATGTGCTATCTCCACACAGCCAGCGGAACTTCTCTAAATTGGGAAATTTAAAATATATAAACTATATTTTATATCATGCGAAGTGAATAAATTAATAAAGTTTTTCAATTATTAGGTACTATCATGTCTGAACGCGATAAGTTGTAGACTATAGATAGTATTTATTAATTTATAATATTTTCTAGGGTTCGTGCAAACATTTCTACACTTTTATTATAAATATAAAAAGTTTGGGGGCCCCTAAACCGTCGGGGACCCGTGGCTTTAGCCCGTTCAGCCCCCCCCCCTTAATCCACCATAGGTGTAGGTAAAAAGGAAAACATTTTTTTTTTTTTTTGCTGTACTCACCAGCTCATAAATCATGTAACAATAATCCAATCTAGTTCATATTTCAAAGAAATAAGTCTTATCCTATATCTAAAACAACTGGAAAGTTTCATTGCAGTATCTCCAGACATTATCAAATTATGAATTTTTTTCCCATGATGCATTTCAATTTTAACAAAAAATTATAATAAAATAGTAATGTAGATACTTTGATACTCGTTCGCGCATCTTTCTGATGTCGTAAATTCACGCAAAAACTGTCATGACGTTTTTTGTTAATGTTTTGCGATTATAGCGTTACTTTTGCGTTCTACGTCACATTTTTCAAAATAGAGAGCTCTTCTTCATTAGTGACGTTTACCGCATAATTGCTTAGTATTTTGATGCTATTTTTACTGCGAGGTCGATCTCGGCACCGGCACACTATAAATCTATTGCAAAGGGTATGAAATAAACGTTAAAATAAACTTTATCTTAACAGGTGCCATCTAAAGGTTAAATATACCCCATTTTGATTTCATTTTAAAACCTGAATAACTTTATTTCTTTAAAATTGCTTTTAGCTGAAAAAAGTTATGACTCCCCAAACTTTAAGGACGTGAGGATGGAAATAGGAATATATCCCGAGTCATCCCCCTTTCAAAATACAAACGGGGTTGTCGGAAATGTCTTTTTTAAATCAATTTATCCTAAATAAAATGTAATGCTTAAATAAAATTACATATTGAACTGATAAGAATTTGTTGCATTTAATAATAGGTTTAGTAAGTTTAATGATATTGAATAGAATAGTAACACCAAAGATAATATTTTAACTTGATTTTTCTGAGTAATGAGTTAATTCAATTACCCTTTATTATTTATTATACTATATTATTACTAATACTATTAACTATTATAATTAATTATTAGTATTAGTAATATTAAAGTAAATTTACAAATATATACAGTTTCAATTAACATTAGACCCTAATACTATTAGTTGTCTAGTATAAAAATCTTATAGTATCAGTGGTTAGTATTAGCATTTCAAGGCATTTGGGTTGCTTTAATACTAATACTATAATTACATTTGTATATTATTCATATTATGTTGTATACCATTAAAATTTTAAGAATATAATTAAAAGTTTTGCATAACATAAAGCTAGTTCCACACTGCTACTTACCTTAGAATTAATAGTAATAATGGTGATGTAATACTTTTATTTAATTTTTTTTTCTTAAACAATTTTTGTTAAATCTCACTTACCAATATTATATCTTATTTTCACAAAGATGAGGACATAGACATTTGACAAACATTAAAATTAAAGTAATCAAAATAAATCAATCTAAATAATTAAAATTAAATAACATTACCAAAGACCAAGTAAAATAGGCATAGGACTACACTCTTCAAATTTGAATATGTTTTATTTCAAGTAATGAATTAAAATACTTAAATTTAAAATTGATACATTTCTGTAAAAAAAAAAAAAAAGTTATTAAATAGTGAATAAACCAAGTTATTACAATCAATTTTAAAAGTTGAAACCTTGCGAAAAAAAATCCTAAAAACATGTCAATGCAACAAACAAGATGTCTTCTTTTATGAATGGGCGGATGTTGTATTTATTTTAGCGCGAATAATCGGCCATAACAATCCAAACAACAATAAATTAAAAAGTGGAGGTCGCCATTTTGTCAACGAAATCACAATGCCAATTTTTCGGGGATTTCCGGCCGATACCCAAGTGCCTAGTCTTTAAGTGCAGTCTTGAATGACTTAGCAGTTGAAATACTACGGATGTGTAATGGAAGAGAATTCCATTGTTTGGAAGCACAAAAAGAGAATGACCTTTTCTTATTTTAGCGCAAATTATTTTTGGAGTAGTTTGAAATAAAAAAAATCAACTTAACTTACTATGAGATATATCTAAATCTAAACATAAAAATATTATATTTTTGTTCAAATTAAACTACTCTTTTATAATTTATACGAAATTCAAAAATTGTATTTTCATGCATCTTCTGTGATTTACGGCGCCATTGTTGTATAAACAAACAACGATTTCTGCTAGTTTTTAAGATGAAAACCCCTTTCAAGTCATCAAAACACATTAAACAAATATTTTATCATTAAAAATTAAATACTTCTTTTATTACTTATTGAATGTGTTTAAATTATTAAAAGTAAGAGGGTTTATTATTTTGCTATACAAAAATAATTTGCGCTAAAATAAGAAATTACCCTATGCCTATACCTGACCCTAAATTCACAATTATAACTAAATTATAACTATAACTAAACACTAACCCAAATTTAATTGAATATATAACCCATTGGAGTTGGACTCATTTGTCATTTGGGAACGTATAATCGAATTCAGCCACTATTTTAAATAATATACAACTTACTAGCAATTTCTGAACTTTAATCTCGTCAGTTTCAGTTCTAATGAGGAAGCAGATTTCAATCTGGATTCTAGAGCCTAGAGCATAAGTGAAAGTGATTACTCGTCTCGCACGGTTTCGGCCCTATGGTAAATTTCGCGCATGCGTACTCCAGCAGCGGATCACCTTTTAAAAAAGGGAGGTGTTGTACGGAGAAATCTCCCAATGACACCCTTCTTATTCCATATGCAAGCACAAACACAAGTTTTCTTTCTTTCCGTCCGGTATTCGGGCGTGGAATAATTTAAATAAATTATTTAAATAGATTTAATATTGGTCTACCGATTATAAATATATCAACCGATTTTGCTATATAATAGTCTATAGTATACTTGTGTAAGTACTGCAAGTTTTTTAAGTGATGCAGATGCATTAAAATTTAGTAATACTGTAAAGCCAAAGCCTAAAGCCGTTAATGAAACTCCTCAAGCAACTGATTCTCGCACAATCGCAAGAATGTAGGCCTAAAATAATTCGTTTCGTGTGGAATAATAAAATGTGCCGTGTGCAGACTTTTAACAGGAAACCATTCCATTCATCTTTCTACCTCATTCTCACTCTATTACTAATACTATTACTATTGAGGGGGTTGGAGGGAGGGCAGGTAATAACAACAGCACAGGACTCCTCGTTTACTCGCCCTTTTTTCCCCATTACTTTTTTTTTTTTAAAAAAAAGAAAAAGGGGGTTGCGGTGGAAACCTCAAATTTCTCTCATCGACCTCCGCTGCAGCCCTTTTTCGGACATAGTGTTTATTTGAAAATATTATTTACATTTCATTTGGCTGAAGGCCTAACAGTTTTTTTCCCCAAAAATTTTGATGATACAATAAAACAGTGTTAAGGACAACAGACAACTGTCCCCCGCCTCGCCTCTCTTTGCACTATTTATGACGAGCAAGTCTGCGAGCATGATGCGCTATGCCTCATTCGTCTGGCAATGGCTTTAAATCCCGCTTCCCCCGCTTGCGTTCAGCACTTTGTCGCGATGCCTTCAATTCAGATAATTTTTCAAAAATATGGTCGTAAAGGGGCGTAAAAGCAGAGAAGCCGCCCGTAGCGGTCACGTATGAAGCGCCACCTAGGCGTCCAGGACACAAGGTCAAAAACGTCTCCCAGTATGTTGACCTACCGAAGCAGGGGTGGAAATTTCCCTACTTCGACTCGCTACCACTTCCGCGCCCCCCCCCCCCAAAAAAAAACAAAAAAACACGAGTAAAGACACTAATCTTTATGGCCAGATTATACCAGGGTTATTTTTAATTTTAAACCACCTCACATACTATAAAAGTTTTCATTGTTCCATTATTTAATTAATATAGAATTTTTTATTCCTTATATCCGGCATCCTTCCGTCTCGCGAGACGATGGTGCATCACCGTTGGGTTGGGTTGCATTTCCTCGAGTGACTGTGCAGTCCTATCCTTGAGTGACAGTCTTTGCCACAGTTTTTACACACGAGTTCTGTGCTTCCAACTGTTTTGGCCTTTCTCCTAGCTCTTCTGTCTGCAGCCTCCTCCATTCTTCGCTCCTCGGCTACTATGACGCCCTCTTTGACAACTGTGCGCCACGTAGATCGGTCTTCTGCCTTACACTCCCAGTCACTTGTATGTATTTTGGCTGCTTTCATGTCCCTTTGACAGACATCTTTAAATCGCAAGCGTGGGCGACCTGTTTTCCTCTTTCCTGAAGCAAGTTCACCATATAGGAGGTCCTTCGGGATGCGGCCGGGGCTCATTCTTTTGACATGTCCTAGCCACCTCAGGCGTCTTTCACTAAGAATTGAGAACATGCTTTGGGTATTGGCACGCGTTAGTACCTCACTATTAGGCACTTTTTCTTGCCATTTAATACCAAGGATGCGGCGCAAGCATCTCAAATGGAAGCTGTTAAGCTTACGCTCTTGTGATGTATAAGTGGTCCATGTCTCGCTCCCATATAGTAGTGTACTGATGACACAGGCTCGATAGACGCACAGTTTGGTTTTCTCCGTTAGCTTGGTGTTTTGCCAGACCCGCTTATTTAGTTTAGCCATTGTTGCGGCTGCCTTGCCAATTCTGCTGTTTATTTCTTCTTCAATGGACAGTGTATTGGAGACCTTGGATCCCAAGTAGGTGAAGCTGTCCACAACCTCCAAGTTTTCATTATCGATATTTATGGTAGGAGGAGGTCGAGTGTCTTGGGCCATGATGTTTGTCTTTTTCAAGCTGATTTGCAGACCAAATTCTTTGCAGGCATTGGAGAAGCTTGACACGAGTTGTTGCAAACCAGATTCTGTATGTGCTGTTAGTGCCGCATCATCCGCAAATAGTAGCTCTCGAATTAGGACATCCGTCGTTTTGGTCTTGGCTCGGAGGCGGGCAGTGTTGAAAAGTCCTCCATCAGCTCTGGTATGTAACCAGATTCCCTCACTGCTATCCTTGAATGCGTATCGAAGAAGTACAGAGAAGAATATTGCGAAGAGTGTTGGTGCGAGTACACAACCTTGTTTAACTCCGCTGCTGACAGGGAAGGCCTCTGACTTAGCTCCATCGAACTGTACTGTGCCAAGCATATTTTCATGGAACTGTCTGATGATGGCAAGTAGGTGAGGGGGACATCCAATTTTTGCCAGTATTTGGAATAGCCCGTTGCGACTGACTAAGTCGAAGGCTTTTGTAAGGTCCACAAATGCAATGTATAGTGGCATCTGCTGCTCTCTGCATTTTTCCTGGAGCTGTCGTATGGAGAACACCATGTCTATGGTAGACCGACCGGACCGGAAACCACACTGAGATTCTGGATAGACGCGGGATGCTAGGCTTTGTAAACGTTTTAGTATAACGCGGGCAAAGGTCTTTCCTACAATACTAAGGAGTGAAATGCCGCGATAATTATTGCAATCACTCCTATCACCTTTGTTTTTATATAGTGTCACTATATTTGCATCCTTTAGGTCTTGGGGGATGTAGCCCTGTTCCCAGCAGAGGGACAGAATCTCGTGCAATGGTTGGAGTAAAGCTGTCTTGCCACTCTTTAGAACCTCTGGTGGTATTCCATCATTCCCAGGCGCTTTTCCACAAGCTAGACTGTCAATTGCTTTGCTCAGCTCTTCCTGTGTGGGCACGACATCAAGTTCTTCCATGAGTGGCATATCTGGGATGTCATCTAGAGCGGTGCTGGAGACTGTGGTAACTGTTGAATACAATTCCAGATAATGCTCAACCCACCGTTTTAGCTGTGCTGCCTGGTCTTGAATAATTTCTCCATTTTTGGACTTTAGGGGAGCAGCTTTTGACGTCAAGGGGCCCGTTGCCTTTTTGATGTTTTCGTACATGACTTTTGCATTGCCCATGTCTGCAGCTGATTGTATACTGGAACAGAGCTTAAGCCAGTAGGTATTGACACATTTACGTGCAACCTTTTGGGCAAGTGACTTAGCTGTTTTTAAAGCATGCAAATTGTCAGGTGTAGGCTTTTCCTTGTAAGCCATAAGAGCTTTCCTTTTTGCTTCAGTGACGGGTTTCATCTCGTCCCAATGTTCATCAAACCAGTCCGTGTTTTTGTGAGATTTTTTGCCAAAGGCTTGTATTGCGGATGTATAGATTGTGTCTCTCAGTTGCGTCCATTTGGAGTCAATGGTGACGCATGGGGACATCTTTGAGAGACTTTCCTTCACCTTGTCTTTGAACAGCTGCGCTATCGCAGGGTCTTTCATGCAGGAGGTATTGATGCGTGGACTTCCCTTTTTCTTTGTGTGGTACGAGTTTTTCCTCATTATTCGTACTTTGCTGGCGACAAGGGAATGATCCGTGTCACAGTCGGCACTGTGATAGCTGCGAGTGAGTAGGACGCTAGCTAGTTGTGCACGCCTGGTGATAATGAGGTCCAGCTGGTGCCATTGGTGGGATCGAGGGTGTCTCCAAGATACTTGATGTATATCCTTGCACTTGAAGAAAGTGTTGGTCACACACAAGCCTCGTGAGCAGCACAATTCCAGAAGCCTTTGTCCATTTTCATTTAACTTTCCTCTTCCAAATAGTCCAAGGCAGGTGGGCCAGGCTTCGTGGTCGCTCCCCACTCTAGCATTGAAATCTCCTAGGAGATAGATTGCCTCGTCTTTGTGGATGCCGGCTATTGCCTGGTCTAACGCTCCATAGAACTGGTCCTTCTCTTCCGGAGTTGAATAGAGTGTTGGGGCATACACACTAAGAATGTTTGCTGGGCCCGCAGTTGTTCTGAGTCTTAGAGTGAGGATCCTCTCCGTGCCTGATGACGGTGGTTCAATGGATGGTAGAAGAGTGTTTTTAACAGCGAAACCCACACCATGCTGTCTAGGTTCGTCTTTCGGTCTGCCTTGCCAGAAGAAGGTGTAATTGGCCTCTTTGAGTGAACCGTTGTCTGGGAGCCTGGTCTCCTGAAGGCATGCTATGTCAATCTTTAGCCTTTTAAGTTCTCTATCGATTATTCCTGTCTTCCGTGTGTCGTTTATGGACTGCAGATCATCAGTGATGCCGGGACACATAGTCCTCACGTTCCAGCTAGCGATTCGAAGAGCTGGGGTCTTCTTTTTCTTTTTTGTATTTCTTGGTGCAGGGCTTAGTGGCCCACTTGTTGAGTGGTACTCTAATCTCCACGCACCCAGTGGAGAAGGCAGGCCATGACGGGATAGCACCTATTTGACTGGGGGCTGCCCAGTTTGAGGCGGGCGGTAGCTGTCCAGTGAGACATTGGTAGTCTCTCCCACCGTCGGAAGCAGCCCCTGGCGCCTAGCTCTACGTCAATTGAGCTTTGGCTTATAACCGGTAACTGCTGCTTCCCGTGTTTTGTCGACACCTTGCGGCGACGCTGGAGTGTCCTCTCCAGAGGTGATGCAAGCCTGGGCGGGTATTATGGAGAATTAGCTGCTGCCCATACAGCATATCCCCCCTCTCCACGTCAATGGTGTAACCAAGGGAACGACTTGCGTCGATGCAGCTTGGCTGCCATTGGCGTCGCAGGAGCTGCCGGTATGTACATAAGTCTTATGTATAGACCGCCTGTAGGTGCTCCAATTCCTGATTTTCTTTCAGGGTTTACTCCCTTAGCCTTTCCCGCAAGGCAGGTATAGCCGCAAGGCAGCGGAGGATTTGTATTCGGAGTTTCCTTCTCCTAGATGAACTACCAGCCAAGGTTTTAACGAGCATCATCTACCCGTAGGGGTGCCAGAACCGGGGTTTGAACCCGTGACCGATTTTTATTTTTATTTTAGAATTGTTTTTGTACCGCAGCGCACTAACACTTTGACCACCGCGCCCCC
>MUZC01000234.1:121229-141966 GCA_002072015.1 Radix auricularia | reverse complement strand
TGAGTAGTGAACCTATCTTAATTTTACCCGACAATAAATCAACATTTATAGTAAGAACAGACGCGTCCACCAAAGGCATAGGGGCATGCTTATTACAAACTAGGAACAACACTTTACATCCAGTCAAATTCATAAGTAGAAAATTGATGGATAGGGAAACAAGGTATTCTACTATTGAGAGAGAATGCTTAGCAATAATATGGGCGGTACAAAAATTGGCATATTATCTATTGGGTTCAAGATTTATTTTACAATGCGATCACCAGGCTTTAAAGTATTTAACAACAGCTACTTACACTAATTCAAGAATAACAAGGTGGTTGTTAATACTCCAGGAGTTTAATTTCGAGGTACAATATATCAAAGGGGAACAGAATGTTATAGCAGATTGTTTGTCTAGACTTGAGGGGTGGGGGTAGAGAAATGATAAGAAGAATGAGAATATACTTAAAATGAATATTTTAAATATAAAGGGCTGTAAATACATAGGAAATGTATATGAAATTTTTCCTTATAGCTATGATGTGGCCTCGAGCCATTATGTTGATATGTCTTGTGATATTTTTGAGGACTTTTTGTTTCTAATTATGACATGTATGATGAGAATTGGTTACTGATTTGAATTTTTTTTTTTTTGATGATTATGATAATTTGATGTTTAAGTTGTAAAATTATTTGTATTGGTTGCCCTGAGATTGTGTATATATATAAGTATATTGTATGAATTATAATAATGTATTATGATGTGCAGTGATTCCATACCCTGACTATTTTTGTTGATGTTGTAAATAAAAGATTCTACTGGGAGTAGAATCTAAGGGAAGAGGGGGGATATGTCAGGGGTATGAGAACCACTGGGGTTTTCATTTGGAATATTGCCTGGTCACGGGCTCATGTTTTGAACTCTGTACGAGTTCACTCGAGTTCATGTCACGAGGGGAGCGTTTGCTCAGACCACGCAAGGTCTGTCCAGAGACCCCGGGTATATAACTCGTGGGTCTCGGTGTGTAGGACAGAGACGGACATGATGTTATGTTGTAGAGAGCAGTGGGGTGTAGACAAGTGACCAGTGTCAGAACACGAGATTACCGCAACTGTTAGAGCGGCCGTGTTAGTCCGTAGGACGGTACAGCGGGCCTAGATGGTAACTGAGAGACACGAAGATAGGTGTTAGTGAGACGACCAGAAGTGTACATAGTTGACAAGTGTCTTGGCATGTAAATAAAGATTGCTGATGAGAAAAAGGACTTGTGTTGCATTACTTGTACAACAGTGTTGGAGTGCAAGCCTCGGAACCTAAAACCCTAGACAACGGTCCACGACACAAGTGAAGTAGCGTTCACAAGTTTCATTGACCAATAACGAGCATGGGATTGTGTGGTTAGCACAACGCCCGGGGCCTTGCCAGATCCGCGGTTTCGAACCCGCGACATGGGTTCTTGCTGCGGTTCGGTAGTCCAGCTCGCTACAGCTTAGACCACCGCGTCCAATTATGTTAACAATGAATGATTATAAATTAAAAAACTTTATTCATAGCTAAAATTTATCGGATATGTATATATATGCTATTTATATACACTGTCTAAAATTCAAGATCTATTACCTCAATTCGCTATCTTAAGTAATACACTCAAAAAACTCAAGTAATGCTACAGATTATTGACAATTCCACTATTACAAAAAGATGAAGAATCAAAACCATTTACATTAAATTATTTAAATTATTCAGTTTCAATTTAATAATACTGTCTTATCATATTATAATTATAGATGCTATGATTGCCTTACTTTTAAAAAAGAAGAGACTTTTTCAAGCTGAAGTTCAGTATCGCTTAAAGTTGGCGGTAGATGATTCAAGGTATTTTCTTTTACAGTCTTTGTTGTGTTATTGCAAGGTCTTTACAAAAAAAAACTTTAAAAAACCTAAAAAAGCTAGAGATCTGCTGTTGAAGTTAGTCAAGAATTATTCTGCTGTTTGTTTTCATTTCAGTGATGGGACAGAGCCAGGAAAACATAAAAAATCAGGTACAGTTAAAGCTGATAAATGAATTTATTAGACGGAATATTGATATTATGGTAAGTAGTTTGATATACGTTATATAAGTACATTGATATTGATTGCTACAGATAACATAAACTTAAATATAGCTGCTATTCTTTCATCTTCAGATTGGATAATCCATCAAAATGAAACCAAGAACTACAATTGCATCTATAGTGTACCTTGTGAGCTGGTAGACGCTGGTGACCACAACATAGTTGATCCATTTGGTAGCCATGTAATGCTTTGTGCTGGAACTGGATGTGGTCATGTTGCACTGTTTAAAAGTATATCCTACACTATGTTTGGAAAGAAAATAAACGTAAGTTAGAAATGTTCCCAGAATAATCAACTTATTCTGACATGATCATTGAGTAAATGATAACACTGTCACCATGTGAGTCTATACTGATTTTTCTTTCTGTGTGACTGTTAGCTGTAATGCATTTATGATGATGTTTTTTTTTTTAATGTAAAAATAATTTTGTTAAATTTATTTTCTATTTTCAGTCCACTCTTTCAAATATTGATTTGATAGACAGAGTCACGGACTTTAAGATCAAGATTCTTAGGAATGAACAACATGGAGCAAGAGCAAGGGAAATAGAGCTGGAGCATCTGGTAGCCATCGATGGGGAAGTTATTCCCCTTGAGTCTTTAGACATCATTGTTGGGTAAGACTAATACTAATAAAATAAACTAGATGCGGTCCGCGGCCTAGCATACACCACAGACTTGGTGGAGTTAGACAGCTTGCTAGGTGTCTGGCATGGTTAGAGCACGAGGAGAATTATATATATATATATATATATATAGATGAGACACTTAGTCTTAGTATATTGGGTTTTAAAGATGATATAAATGATAATTTGAATGTTCATTTTCTTCAGATTATATCAGTGGGGCACTTTGGATGTCATGAGAGACAGTTTTAGTTAAAATTTATTACATTCATTTAATTTAATCATAATTTTAAACTTCAATTATTTTAACAGCACCTGTTGTCCAGGTCGTAAGGTTTTCAATCCCTGGCTCCATCACCACATGCAACTCTAATCAGGAATATATGAAGCACTTTATTTCTCACTGTGAAATAACATTTTTATAAGCGGGCAGGCAAAATATTTTCTTAGCACTGAAAATTTTTGTAAAGGCACTATGCTCGTAAAAGATTCCCCTCTCTAGCTCTGGCTTAAAAATTGGTGTCAGAGATTATCAACTAGACCTAATATATGAAATGTTTATTCTTTTTACTTATTACTCTTTTTTTTTCTCCAACAGGGTGAAACCATCTTTTACTCTGCTTTATGGTGTGAAGAAAAACATTATATAGTGAGCTTGAAGGAAGATAAGCCTGTCATGATGAGAATGAATTCAGAAATAATCAGGAAACTTAATTACGGTAGTTATTCTAAATATAAGAAAAATGTGATAGATAATGTTATGTTATGCTTAAACTTTTTATGTACAGTAAATAGATTTCAAATCATCACTAACTATTAAAGTAATATAATTTTAATGTTAATTTATTTTCCAATTCATTGCCCACCAATGTAATTGTATTGGATTTTATCAATCAAGGCTACGATCTGTGTTTTAACTGAGTTTATTTATCACTCTTCTACATCCTAAGTCCCCTTATCTCTGGTCACTCACTCCATCTAATCCATTCAAAGTCGGCAGCTTTCACCTATCAAAAAAGCAAGCATTAAGTTCTATCACCATGACCACAGCATGTAATCAGGTCACAACGTAGTGATTACAAACTGTGTCAGTCATTCAAAACATAAACATAACAGAAGTCATTCACGTGTTTCAATCAAAGTAGAAGTCTATTTGTAAGACACAAGTGACATAACCATACAAACTGTAAATATTAAAAAATAAATATAAAAAATTTTAATTGTCATTTGCATTGCCATGTTTAATTTCTATTTTTTTAAGCAAATAATCCTCTGTTTCAGAGGCGTCACTAGGGTTGGTGTCACCCGGGGCGGTAGCTCATGGTGTCACCCGAAGCGGTAGCTCATGGTGTCACCCGGGGCGGTAGCTCATGGTGTCACCCGGGGCGGTAGCTCATGGTGTCACCCGGGGCGGTAGCTCATGGTGTCACCCTCTCATGATTTAACCCATAGAAATCCTCAGAGTTTTCCAGTGCCAAATAACGGGAATATATAGAATTTTACGGTCTGGTGTCACCCCCCTAATGGTGTCACCCGGGGTGGCCCGCCCCCTCCGCACCCCCCTAGCGGCGCCACTGCTCTGTTTATTTCTACTCTGTTTTTGTAATGTGTGAATTTAAATGTGCTTATTCATTGTAACCAAAGCAAATATTACTAAGTATTACCATATTGTTGCATATAAATTAACATTTATGTACTAACTACTCAATTTGTTGTAACCTGTGTTCATGAAAAGGGAGGCGCAAGAGTGGGAGTGCATACTGATTTACACCATTATTTTAACTGCCGCATTAGTGATTGTTGATTCTATTTCATCCATTATTGATATTACAAACAAATTGATTTTTGTATGGATCTATTTTGGAAATGGATTTCTGTTATATCTTTTAAAAATATTTTGAATAACTTCAAAGTCATAACTTTAATATGCTAAAAAATTGTGATTTGTAACAAATCAATTTTTTGGAATAAAATTTTGAAACTCACAATGTTTTAATTTACTTATTATTTAACATAATTTAAATTAAATTTGATCACAGGAAACATACATTTTTTTAATGTTGCACTTAAACTTGGAACAAAGATGTCTGGAGGTCTATGGTCAGCAGGCCATACACTAACTGGGGTGGGATAGGCAATGTTGAACTTGTTGAAAGATATTATTAGTAGAGTTTATTTCATCTCTGTAGTTTTTTTAAATTTTAATGTGTTTTAATAAAAGCAGAACAAAGTGTATACAGGAATCAAGATGTGTGGGAAAAAATTGCTTAAATCAACATGCACTATGTGGGAACTGTTCCTTTCTACATTTTAAGGCCAAACTCTGCTTCCTATTGTTTCAGTTTATCCGAGCCAACATACACTATACTTTTTAAGAGGTGACCGCACCAGGGCCATAAGGTTATGGGGATCATGCACCTGAGTAAAAATTAAAAAATTAATTAACATGTAAATTACGAACCCATCATTTATACAAAAAATAATCATAATAACCCCCTTCAGACCATGAAGGCCTATAGTCTATAGGGTAATCAAAGTAGCGTTCAAAAGTTTTATTGACCACTAACGCGCAAGGGATTGTGTGGTTAGCACAATGCCCCAGGAGCCCTGCCAATACCGCGGCTCAAACCCATGACTTGAGTTCTTGCAGCGGTTTGGTACTCCAGTACGCTACCACTTAGACCACTGTGCCCCCTCCAACATTTATACAGCATGAAATTTTTTTTAAAAAATGGTTGAACTTTATTCCCTTTCTACCACATTTTCCCACAAACAAAAAATATTTGGTGGTATTGCACAGATTGCATGAAGAATATTTTCTTTTAGTCTTGTCATGCAGTTTTCTATATATAAAATGAGAGGGTACAAAAAAATGATTAGGCAGATAGTGATTTAAAGATTTGCACAAGATACCTTGAACAAACTGGCAACAAGGGAAATATTCCATGTATTAACATTTATTTCCTGTATGGGGAATGATAATGAATTATGTTTTCACTTTGATCCTGGCCATAATAAATAGATATGATGATTGCATTAGTCATATTTATAATTTAACTCATGAGGCTTACTATGGCTTGGTAATCAGTACTTTGAAGAAATATAAAATATATTTTAAAGTGGGGGAGGGGGATTTGAGCTTAATAACATCCATGGGTTTTAGCAGTTGTATAACCTGCTTGCTATCCAGATCTCTTATTTTTAGTTAAGTAATAAATATGTTAAAGTTCTTTCGAAAGCTTATAAAAAATTACAAGTCAGATGAAAAGCTATAAATATGAACATAGGAACTTTAGCTTGTAGCAATGAAATTGATTTCTTCTCTTTTGTTTTAGACATATGGAGGAAACATGAACTATATGAAGTCAATGTTGCTGGAAGTTAGGCTTCTGATCAAAAGGAATAATGTATAAACCTTGTCAGTGGTTTAATTATATTTGGAGCAATTTGAAATTTCTGTTCATCATTTGAGCAACAAAAGTGCTATTTTGACCAATGAAATTATTAAAGTAAAGCCATTTCTTTAAATACACGTTAAAAAAGTCTAGACCTATTTATGATTTTTATTCATGTTACATAAGGCATAGAATATATAGTTTGACTTCAAATTTCTTTGTCACGACCATTTGACTTCAGTCCACAAACTTCCTCCAACAAGTGCTTTTTTCTCTTCAGTTGATCAACTATAAATTTATAAGGATAAAGTTTTCATATTCGTATTATTATTAATGGTGTGATTGTGAGTTTACTAATTTTCATAACATAACTTCTTCATATGAGTTGTTTGCATAAAAATTCAAGCCAAATTCATATTGAAATCAGATATCAAAGAGTATGTAATAGGGCTTCATAACCCCTACAAACCTAATGCTAAAAATATTTTGTTATAACTTCAAAAGTCATTTTAATTACTAGGGACTTAGCTTAATAGGTCAAAGGCCTGTTTTTTTTAAAAATATCATTTCTATTCAATTTTTTTTTTTTTTAAATGTTGATGCAAAATCACACTTTGTCATTACAAATCATAAAAACTTGGATGTGGTTTGAGCAAGTAATCAGGAGATACTTTCAAAACGAAGATGTTTTTTGCTATCTTGATTGGCAAATTCATCATAAGTCAAACAAAATCAAATAGTCTCTTACTAAAATAGAGTTGGCTGGTTTATGCTTGCCTCAGAAAACTTTTACATTTACCTAGAAATAAACATATGAAACACAAGTAAAAAATTCACAAAATTATTGCCTTGATTCCTTTTAAATAGCCATTGTTACATTGTTTTTCAGTTTTATAATATATAATATATTAAGCAATTCAGGTTAACTGTACTGGTTTAATCGGTGCCTTTTTTCTATTAAAAAAAAGGTACCAGAATAAATGTAAAAAGGTACCAGAACGCAATGCAAAAAACCATTCCAGGCAGTAATAAAAATAAGTATTTGGTAAAAAGCTGCCGGAATGCCATCCCGGTACATTATGCAGGGAAAAAAGCACTGGGTTTAATCCATGAATTCAAATCTATACTAATAAAAGGGAAAGCCCTCACTCACTCACTGACTCACTGATTCATCACTAATTCTCCAACTTCCCGTGTAGGTAGAATCATGAAACTTTGGGAAGTTGTTGGATACCCTCTGACTACGAAAATTGGCGAAAAAGAATTTTGAAAATCTAACTCATGTGGGGCCGGGGGCCCAAAAACTTTTTTTGCTTACATCACTAAATCTCCGACTTTCCGTGTAGGTAGAAGCATGAAACTTTGGGAAATTGCTGAGTACCCACTGTGGACAACGTTTGGCAAAAAAGTTTTTTTTTAAAAATATCTCTCAAGTGGGGCCGGGGGCCCAAAAAGATTGTTTCCTTATATGGGCTTTATAAAAATTGAAAATCACCGATTTTCCTATTTCCCGTGTAGCTAGAAGCATAAAACTTTGGGAAGTTGCTGGATAACCACTAATGACGAAGATTGGCGATGAAAAACTTTTAAAATCTCGCTCATGTGGGGCCGGGGGCCCAAAAACAGTTTTTTCCTTCATCACTAATTCTCCAATTTCCCATGTAGGTAGAAGCATGAAACTTTGGGAAGTTGTTGGGTAACCACTAATGACGTAAATTGGCGATAAAGTTTTTTTAAAATCTCGCTTTTGTGGGGCCGGGGGCCCAAAAAGCTTTTCCCTTATATGTGCTTTATAAAAACTGAAATTCACCAATTTTCCTATTTCCCGAGTAGGTATTCCCGTGTAGGTAGAATCATGAAACTTTGGGAAGTTGTTGGACTACGAAAATTGGCGAAAAAGAATTTTGAAAATCTAACTCATGTGGGGCCGGGGGCCCAAAAACTTTTTTTGCTTACATCTATACTAATTAAAGGGAAAGCCCTCACTCATTGACTGACTGACTGATTCACTGATTCATCACTAATTCTCCAACTTCACGTGTAGGTAGAATCATGAAACTATGGGAAGTTGTTGGTTACCCTCTGACTACGAAAAATGGCGAAAAAGAATTTTGAAAATCTCACTCATGTGGGACTGGAGGCCCAAAAACTTTTTTTGCCTACATCACTAATTCTCCAACTTCCCGTATAGGTTGAAGCATGAAACTTTAAGAAATTGTTAGAGACACTCTTACGACAAAAAATGTCGAAAAAGATTTTTGAAATTCACACGGATGGGCCCCAATATTTTTTTCTCCTTATATAAGCTATATGCTAATTAAAAATCAATAATTCATATATTTTCCGCGAAGGTAGAAGCATCAAACTTAAGAAATGTTTTGAGTACATGCTTCCAACGAGAGAATATTAAATTTCCCACTCATGGGGACTGGGGTCCCGAAAACGATTATTTCATTAAATGAGCTATATAAACATTGAAAATCACCAGTTCTCCTATTTTCCAAATAGGTAGACTCATTAAATGTTGGGGAGTTTATAAATACACTTACACGATGCTAGCAGGTGAAATAACTTTTAAAATTTCTCTTACAGGGGGGCTGGGGCCAAAATTTAAAAACTAAAAATCACTATTTCTTCCATTCACCATGTAGGTGGAGAGCATGGAAGTTTAGGAAGTTGTTGAGTTTAATCTCCCGATAATAATTGGCGAAAGAGAATGTTAAATGCTAACTCATAGAGGTACGGGAGCCCCCCAAAAATGGGGCCCCATAAAAAAATGTGTTACCTTATTTGAGCTATTTACAAATTGCAAATCAATAATTCTCCTATTTCCCATATAGTTTGAAGCATGAAACTTTTTAAATATTTTGAGTACATGCTACCGATGGTAATTGGCTAAAGAGAATGTTAAATTTCCCACTAATGGATCCGGGGCCCCCAAAACATTTTTTTTTCTATATATGAGCTATACAAAAATTGAAAATCACTAATTCTCACATTTCCCATATTGGTAGAAGCGTGAAACATTTGAATTTTTTTTAGTACAAGCTCCCGACAATTGACAAAAAGAATGTTACAATTCCCTCTAATTGGGTACCGGGGGCCCAAATATATATTTTCTTATATTAAAAAAAAAACTTATCACTAATTCTCCAATTTTCAGTGTAGGCAGGAGCATGAAACTTTTGGTAATTGTTAAGTACTCTCTCAGGACAAATGTTGGTGTAAAACAATTTTGAAATTCCCACTCATGGGGGCCGGGACCCCAAAAACGTATTTTTTTTATATGAGATTTATACAATTTGAAAATCACTGATTCTCTTATTTCTCGAGTAGGTAGACCCATGAAACATTGGGTAATTGATAATTACACATTCACGATGGTAGCAGATGAAAACATATTTCAAAATATCTCTTACTGGGGGCCGGGGGACCAAATATTGTTTATTTCCTAATATAAACTATATAAAAACTACACATAACTAATTCCCCCATTCTCCATTTAGGTACAAACATAAAACTTTGGGAAGTTGTTGAGTACAATCTCCAGATGAAAGTTGGCGAAAGAGAATGATACATTTCCACTCACATGGGGGCCGGGGGCCAAAATATAATTCTTTTAAATATTAAAAACCGACTCATTACAAATTCCACAATTCATCGTGTAGGTAAAAACATAAAACTTTAGGAAGTTGTTGGGTACCCTCAAAACGACGAAAATATTTTTAAATGCACGCTCATGAGGGCCTGGCCCCCCAAAAACGTGTTTTTTCCTTATACGTGCTATAAAAATTTGAAAATCAATAATTCTCCTATTTTCCAAATAGGCAAACGCATGAAACTTTGGGGGTTTGTTAACTACACTTCCACGATGGTAGCAGGTGAACAATTATTTAAAACATTCTTTACTGTGGGCTGGGAGGCTAAAATGTAGTTTTTCCCTAATATTAACTAAATAAAAATAAAAAATCCCCAATTCTCCCATTCCCTAAGTAGGTACCCTTTCGCGACAAAATTTAGCGTAATATAATTTTATAATTTTAAAATTCACACTCATTTGGGCCGGGACCTCAAAAACTTTTTTTTTCCAAACATGTGCTATATACAAATTGAAAAGCAAAATTTTTCCCTTTTCCCAAATAGGTAACGCATAAAACGTTGGGGATTTTTAAATACACTTCCACGATGGCAGCAGGTGAAATAATATTTAAAATATTCCTTGGTGGGCGCTGGGGGCCAAAATATAGTGTTTTATGCACTCACTCACTTATCACTAATACTCCATCTTCCCGCAGCAAAGCACGGGCAAATTGCTAGTGTTATAATAAAGCCCAAAGAAAACTTTTGAGGAATTTGGACTACGAAGCGGAGTAAAAAAGAACACCAAAAAGTCAAAATTATGGGCATAGCGAAACTCACAAATAAGAACGAATATCCTTTTAACAGGAAGGAAGGAGCTATTAAAAAACGGATTAACAAGTAACAACCCATGGGAAATATTGATGAACTAGTTAAATTTATTAACAAAATCATCATAAAATATTAATTTGCAGCTAAAAATGAAATCAGCTGTTTTATCTAATCTTATCTGTCACTTACACTCCATCAATACAGAAGATTGTTGTATCCTAAGCTTATCTATTGTATGTGTCTAGCCCTGCATTCTTATTAGAGTTAGAGTTTTAAATATTGATGAACTGTTGCTTTTCCTGGTTTCTTTAGGCAACCCATTCCACGCCCAAATTCCGGACGGGAAGATCGAGAATTTGTATGTTTTGTTCTTGCATACAGAATAAGAAATGTGTTTTTATCCTTATGTCTTTTAGTATTAGTTATCTTTGTTTGATATTTCTAAATTAGAATTAATTGCTTTTAAAGGTAAATTATTGTTAATCGGACACAAAAATGATAATCAGCCATTAAATCACTCATTAAAACTTGAAACACTTAGGCCTATTAAAGCTAGAACTAGGAGATTTAAGATGAAAAAGTTAGGTAGTGTGAGTAATAATAAGGGATGGGGTAATCGATTAAAATTTAAGAAAATATGTTATTTTTTTCCATTTATTAATAATTTTATATATTTTTTTACTTACATACTTTTCCATCGTAAATTATTATTTATTAAGATGTGCATACATAAACAAAAAGATTTTTCTTCCTTATTTCTTGCATAGCAGAATGAATTTGATGTGTTCTGTCACAAAATTTGAAAACCATGAAATTACAGTGACTTACTTAACCGATTTTGCAAAATAATGAATAGCAACTTAACGGGATCTAAATATGCATTATCTTGTATATATATAATTCTCATCATGCTCCAACCATGCCGGGGCACCAAGTAGCAGGCTATGTGACCCCAACGACCAATCAGATTGCAAGAAAAGTTAGTAGTTAAGTAGTGTGGGTATTATCAGTATCAGTGAACAAAGATCTAAAGAAGTTAAAGACAAAATAGAAAAAGTTCCAAAATGGCTACACCACATTCTCATGGAATGATTGCAAACCTAAATATGAAAGAGCTCGAGGATAATTAAAACTCCTCAAACCCAAATAAGATGTAGGAACAGACAAAATCTCAAAGGATATGCTCATTCACCAAGGACTACTTGCAAGAAAAAACTACCACAGATATTCAATGCCAGCTGGGGTCTGGAAAAATTCCAACTATTTGGAAAAAAAGCTATCATGATCCCAATACCGAAACATGTCAAATCAAGGAGCCAAGTTGACAGCTACCACCCAATAAGTCTGACCAGTTGCGTCTGCAAACTGATGGAAAGAATGGTTAATAATAGACTGATGTGGATACTTGAATCCAAAAATCTACCAGCAGATGAACAGGCAGGATTCAGGAAGTGCAGATCAACGGAAGATCAAATAATCCAATAGCTTACATAGCCCAAGAAATAGAAGACGAGTTCCAGGAAAAGAAATCAACGACCATTGCCTGGGTTGACCTAGGAAAAGCATTTGAAAAGTTCTGGAAAGAAAGTATAATTCTAAAGCTTCAAAATACCCATTGTTAATCAGGATTACAGAACATTTAACTAAGGGGGAAAAAAAGCAACACAGCTTCGATACACAATGGAGTCACCCAGGGAGGTGTTCAGTCACCCATACTGTTTCTAATTTTCATAAACAATTTACTACACATTATCCCCAGGAAAGTAACAGGCAGCATGTACACTGCTGATCTGGCTGTACTTAGCACAGAGGAATACACAGGCACTTCAAAATTTAGGCTACAAGAAGCACTGAGCAACCTCAACTTATGGTCTAAGGAATAGGGTATGACAATAAATTCTAAAAAGACAACCTACACAATCTTTTACTTTTCAACCAAACAGAAAAATGTCAAAATAGCCTTAGACAAAATAATCCTGGAAAAAATGACAATACAACATATCTAGGAGTTACATTTGACCCAAGGCTAACCTGGAGAAATCAAATAGAAAATGCACAAAAAAAGGGAATCCTAAGACTGGCGCTGATGAAAAAACTAATTGGTTCAGACTGGGGCGCAAACCACTCCATCCTGAAGAAATCATACACCAGCGATATAAGACCTAACCTACAATATGGAGTCCCAGTGTGGGGCACAGCACCCAAATCAAACCTAAAAAAAAATAGACAAAGTTCAAAACCTAGGGCTTCGAATAATAACATGAGCAATGAAAACTACCACAATCAGAGCAATGAAGGACTTCGTTACTCTAAACACTATGGAAGTTAGATGAGAAACCAAAACCTTAACACAGTTCACCAAATTAGAAACATCAGGACATCACACTCTAAAACCCAAGCTGCTAAATCCTACTCGACTAAAAAACTCCAAAGATCAAATTTTATACAAGAAGCCAAACATCTAAAAAAAAACAAAAAAACATAAAATTGATAAAATTGTGATTGAAGTGACACAACGTCACAGCCACTTCCCACCCTGGGACCCAAATTCACCTCTAAATATCAGAGACAACTTAAGCAACATAGGAAAAAATCTGACAACACAACTGACATATTAAAAGTAACAGTAAATAACATCATCAGAGATAAATATAATCATAATAATAATAAAATGATAATTTATAGAGCGCTGTATCTCAGCGAGGAGCCAGGTTCAAAGCATGCTTTACATGGAAATAACAATATATATATTAATAAAAGAAACAATTATATCATACTAACTACATAAATGACAATACGTTATACTCAATACTCAATACATCAGCTACGTTAATCATTTAAAGAAATGTTGTTTTTATTAATTTTGAAAATAAATTTAAAATAGATGTGTTTTAAGTGCAGTCTTGAATGACTTAGCAGTTGAAATACCACGGATGTGTAATGGAAGAGAATTTCATTGTTTGGCTGCACAAAAAGAGAATGATCTTTCGCCAAATGTCTTAGGAACACAGAGAATGCGTGTATCTGCAGAAGAGCGTAGCTGACGACTTGGTGAGTAGACTGACAAAAGTTCAGTAAGATATGAAGGGCATGAGTCAGAAAATAAGTTGTGACACAGAAGGGTTAGTTTGTAATCAATTCGGGCTTGTATGGGTAGCCAATGAAGTGAGTAAAGTAGCAGAGTAACATGGTCATTTTTTTTGCCTTTAGAACTAATCTGGCAGCTGAATTTTGAACTCTCTGTAGTTTTTCAATGCGCTGTTTAGGCGCACCTGACAGAAGAGAATCGCAGTAATCAATACGAGCTAGAACAAGAGCACGGACTAGAGTTTTTGTTGCACTATCTGTTAAGTAATGACGGATTGAACTGATCTGACGAATGGCAGTATAGGCAGAGCGACAGATGTGATTGATGAAGTTGTTGGTAGACATGTTGTCAGAAATAATGTAGCCAAGATTCCTAGTCGATGTTGTGAACAGTATATCAGAACTAGTCACCTGAATAGAATTCGGAAGAGTCAAAGTACTGCGTGATTTATTGTTACAGAATAGCAGTGCTTCTGTCTTATTATCATTCAGTTTTAGCTTGCTTAATATCCTGAAAATCCCTGGATAAGAGTCTACACCGATGGCTCTTCAGAAAAAGCCACAAAAAATGGAGGAGCAAGCATCGTTATAGAGTGGCCTACCGGAGAAGACCTTGAAAAGGCAACTGCCATAGGAAGCCTCTCAGATAGCACTAGAGCAGAAAGAAAGGCAATAGAGCTTGCGAAAATACTAAAAAGCCACTCCAAAAACAGCCAAATCGTCATATTCACTGGTGCTAAAACAGTGCTGCTCCAGTCTCTCAAAATCCCAAACACCTTGACCAAACGGTCACTCAGTGCAGAACTATTGAATCTGAACAAAATAACAAAAGAACTTATTTCAAATGGATCCCAGGACAAGTGGAACTTGAAGGAAATGACACAGCGGACTCCTTGGCAAAAACTGGATGCAGACAAAACCCGGCAGTCCCATCCCTACACCGTGAAGAAGTCAAAGCAATTCTCAAAAGCAGTGAATATGAAAACCACTCAAAAAGTGATGCTTACTTCAAACTCCCTGCCAATCACAAAAAATCATTTTCAGGCTAAGGAAAGGTCACAACAAACTAAGGCAGCACATTTTCTAAGACAGCACATGTTCTAAGACAGCACATGTTCTAAGGCATCAGATGTTCTAAGGCAGCACATGTTCTAAGACAGCGCATGTTCTAAGACACCACATGTTCCACAAACTTGGCATGGCAGAGAGTGAAGTATGCCCCTGCGGGATAGCTGCAGAAAATGAGGAACATGTTCCCCAAAACTGCCCCCTGTATCACTATATCCGGACATACATATCGCCCCAGCAAGCTGCCCTTGATGACAAACTCTTTAGTGCACTGGACCAACTGACAGTCACAACGCAGTTCATAACAAATATAGGACTTGCTGTCTACATCCTCTATCAGAAGATTTGAGAAGGAAGACAAAGAAGAAGTTGGAAACAGAATGTACAGGGAATATATTTATATCAAGCCCAGCAACCAGGATTATTGGATAAATGAGGGAACTGACTTTCTTGGTTTTACCCCTGGGTTTCGAAATGTTGGTGTCAGACAAGGGTGTTTACTCTCCCCATCATCTTCAACCTCTTCCTTGAAAGAATTATGATAGATGTGCTCGAAAACCATGTCGGAATGGTCAGCATCGGAGGGAGAACTATAACTAACCTACGCAAAGCAAAAAGCTCTCACTGAGATAAAAGATTCGACTAATGCGCTCTTTGGCGATGTCAGTCTTCCTCTATGGTTGTGAAGCTTGGACGCTCACCGCAGACCTCCAAAAAAGAATTAATGCGCTAGAGATTAGATGTTTTCGAAAGGTACTAAGCATCTCCTACATGGCGCATATCACAAACGAAGTGGTCTGCGATAAAATAAGTGCTGTCATTGGCCCTTACAAGGACCTTCTCACCTCAATTAGAAAGAGAAAGTTACGATGGTACGGACACGTGACAAGATCTGGAGGTCTCTCAAAGACGATATTGCAAGGCACAGCCCGGGGAAGAAGGAAAAGAGGCAGACCAAGGAAGAGTTGGGAGGACAATATTAAAGAGTGGACCGGCCTGTCATTTAGCGATTCCCAGAAGGCAGCTCAGAAACGTGACACATGGCATGAGATAGTGTGCAGCTCAAAATGGTGCCCCAACGACCCAGCGTCGTGTTAAGGGACAGTTCAGTTCAGAATGTCATGACGCATGACAGAAATCTTGCTCTGTGGTATTTTATACATGTTATTGATTAAAGAGACACTGAAATTGACAAAACAGACAAAATCTATAAGGTGAGACCCTTTCTTGACTATCTCCTCCCAAACTACCCAAAGTTTTGCCATCACTGTCAGCCAAAAAAAAATACTTGTCCCTTGATGAGGATATGATACCCACAAAAAATAAACTTGCTATAAAACAATACATCAGACAAGCTGACAAAATGAAGAATAAAATAGTTTTTTCTTTGTGAAAGTCAGACTGGCTACATAGTCAACGCTGAGATCTACACGGGGGCAGCACCAATAATTACAAGAAAGCTGGGTGCTGTGGGAAACACTGCGGTTCATCTTTTGACATAATGTGAGAAGAAAAATAAAGCAGATATTATGGCCATGGATCCGTACTACAACTCTGTGACATTAGCAAGGTACATGCTGAATGAACTGCAAACAGAACATGTTGGTACTCTTCAACAAAATAGAACATTTTTAGCGCATTTTCGAGAAGTCGAATGCGCTATTGCACCCGCTTTGTCCGTCCGTCCGTCTGTCATCACCCTTGATCTCAGCATCCATAAGTCCTAGACCCATGAGGTATATATGTTTTTTGTATGTCCTGACCTGCCATTTGTGCATCAAAACTCAGTTACTCGATCCGTTAAAAAACCCCGTTAAAACTACCAAAAAATATTTCGAATCGAGAAGTATCACTAGCGCAGGGAACGGCCGCCATTGCCGGAAGTCGAATACATAGTTTTTCAAGCATTGAAGAGGGGTGTGAACGCGTGCAAAAGAATTAGTATTTTTTTTTAGTTGACGTCATTAGAATATGTGTAAAAGTTTAGAGAGTTTTACGTCATCATTTGTAGTGACTTGTAGTTAGATTAAAGAGAAAATAAATTTTTTTAAAATGTAAAGAAATGACTTTTAAATAAAAAAAATGTCAGGTGTATTCATTTCACAGGAAAATTCATAAAAATATGTCTAAAATCTAAACACAATTACTGACAACTACATAATGCTGATATCTAACATAAGTACTGATACATTATACGAAAATGCGCTAACACGTCCTGAGTTCCAATAGGGACCAGGCTTAACATGATTTTTTTCCAATGTCCTTTAGGAGGGAAGAGGGTTGCAAGAGTAAAAGTCACTATCGATGTCAGGGCAGGATAACCTGTGTGGTATGCCATGACCAGAGGCCAATTGCATTCATCTCCAACTTTGATGACACAAAACAAATAGGATTAGCAAATAGAAGAAACAAAGATGGAACACTTGATGAATTTCCGATGCCACAGCTTGTCCAGGACTACAATCGCCACATAGGCGTTTTTGACAAAAATGACCAAATGATGCGCCTCCATCACTCTCGCCATTATTATCGGTGGCCCCATCACCTTTTCATCCAAGTTTTCATGTGGGTCTGCTACAATTTGTTAACATTGTTATCCATGTGTCTAAACTAGAAACAGCTGAATAAAAGCCCACGTTTTACACTAGATATAGCCAGATACTCTGCATTTATTTATCAGCAATCACAGTTCAACAGCCATTCACCGAGGACAAATGGAACCATGCCCAAAAAGCCACACACCAGGCAACCACTGGCCTGAAATTCCAGAAGCAACAGCTTCCAATCATGTCTGCACTGTCAGCATGGAAAAACATTTTCAATACAACAGAGCACGCCTTGGAGTAGCATACAAGGACAACCCACACAAGAAGTTCAAGACTAATGTCAGGTACTCTATGTGTATAAAGTACCCTTGTGTAAAGCATGGCTCAGCCTGCTGGGAAGACTACCACTCCAAGGTGCAATACTGGCATTGTTCAACTAATTAAACAAATATTATCTTCTAAAAAATAATTAACAATATTTTTTAAAATATTTTATTCTGCGGTAATTCTAAACTACTGCATGGTGTGGGTCGAAAACCTGTGTGGCTGCACAGCTTAAAGGGAACATTGGTGCAACCTAAAAGTTTGAGTTTATTCTTACCACTGGTTTGCATGATACTAGCAATTTTCTAACTCATGTACATTTTCTTTAATTTTACTGGGGAGGCTAGGTATAGGGGCAAATTAGTTTGAGGAGATCAGTAGGGTTAAGTTAAGAACAAATACAATTTTGTGCTCTTCCCATCATATGCAAATTAGGTTTGGAATGATATTGGAATGGGTTGCCTGATCAAACCAGGAAAAACAATGCACTATGACTATGACCATCTAAAACAAACCATGGATAAGTGTAGGAGTAGGAGCAAAGATCTTCTTTACGTCAAGTCGTCATGAGCGTCTGACATTAATCATTAATTTAAATTAATGAAACTATAAGAATTATAAATTATAATAATAATTATAAGATAAAATAAGGTGATCATATTAATAAATTATATTTTTTTAAAGGGGCCGTCCATAAATGACGTCACGCAATTTTTGCCGATTTTTTACCCCCTCCCCCCCCCTACGTCACGCGTCGTCACAAAATCGTCNCCCCTTAAAAAAATATTATTTTTAAAAAAAAAATATTTTCTATTTGAAAATAAGAATGTTTCAAATCACTTTTTTATTAAAGTATTTATTTAGTGTGTGTCTACATTGTATTATCGTAACATGAGTGAAGCTATGTAAAAGATATTAAATAAATTAAATAACTTATTCGCCTGTGATTCTCAAACTTTTTCGTATCAGACGACAGCAAATAATTTTTTTCCATTTCACCAGGTACCATTGCATTCTTTTCCCGTTTTGACATGATTTTCTCTGTACTTATTTGATAGCATAATGAGCCCCTACACAGCTTAAAGCCCTATAAGATTAATTATTAATTCGGCTTGTTATATATATTACATTTTTTAAAAAAGAAATGTTTAGACAATGTTGTATGGCACTGCCCAACAGATGGAGCAGATTGCCCAAGTAATAGCCAAGGCCTTAAGAGAGTAATCTCAGGCCCATAGAATATGTGTTTAGTTTAGTTGCCATGGCATACCAAGACAGCTAACGAACAATGCAGCCGTAATGTCAAAAACCATTGATGTGAAAACCTTCGCGATAAAGCTCGGAATGTGACTATTGATATTACAAGGATCATTGCATTATTACAGACCTAGAATATATAGATACAAGAAAATTCCTCAAATTGAATTTGATCTTCTAATGACAGTTTCCCTGCTAAGTATATGCACATCAAAGGCATTTGATCTAAAATTATCACATTGATATCACATCTCATGTTTCCTAAAAATTATTAAGGATGCGCTGGAAGAGGAAAATGGCCCATTCTGTATGAACCCCACATTTGTGCAGGAAAGTAGGTTGTCATCTTGTGCGTCGCAAAATACAGTAATTCTTGCAAGTTGAGGACTGAAATACTATGACATTATTAAAATATCCAACATTATCATACCTTTAACTCCAAAGCTCACAAGTTTGTTTGTTTGTTGTTTTGGTTTTTTTTTTCCTTTTCAATTCTTTCTTCTTCAGGATTTCACGTACGTCACACAACAGTTGTAAATATAATGTCACCAATAAATTATCTCATTTGGGGTAAAACCGGAGCTCTTGGGGGTAATGCTCAATCATTGTGGGCATAGAAAATTTGCTAGAATCCGCTACTTTTGGGTTAACAGCAAGAGCGGCGTTTGAGGGTGGCAACTGGAGCGACTGCCCCAGGCCCCGCGCTTAGGTAGGCCCCGCGTTTCGGTCCTGAACATGTCTCATCCTGGTTAATAGCCTATACATATAGAACCAAAGCGTGGATGGTAGAACGTATGCTGGAAACGATTGTAAAGAAACGAAATAGGCACTCTTGTAATCCTTTTTGAAAGTCAAATTTCGTCGCGATTTTTATTAGTACTCAGGCCCCGAGGGGTCATTGCTGGCACTAGGCCCCGCGCTTACCTAACGCCGCCACTGGTTAATAGTATTGTTAATATAAACTTTTATAATTATAATATTTAGGTATCCTATTGAAACAGTAAATTTTTTTTTTCAAACCGTTTAACTTTTTTTAACCCGCCTTCAAAAAAAATAATAATAATAAAAAAATAATAAAAGCTTTAACATCCTTAGATTATATGTTATTTTAATGCATACAAATTGAGCATTGACTATAAATCAATACTTTTAACTTCTTTTTAAAAAAGTTATTTTAAAATAATACTTTTTTAAAATAACATCTGGGATCAAAAGGGAATTTTTGGGGGCAATGCAGACTTATTTGGGACATGTAACATCTACTCCACTCCACTGGATATATTCAAATACGTCATGTGTACGCTTGCGCTTGGTAACATATGCCCACTATTGAATCGGTTCCCTCCAGAAAATGCATTTGTTAAATTTGTCATCTATGTAGATTTCTTACTTACGTTCTATACGAAGACATCTCAATCCAACCTACTTTCAATTATATTGACAAAAGTGACAATAATCTTAATCAACATGACTTAACTGTATCAAGTATCCTTTCTGTCAAATTTAAAATTAATGCCTTAAAAACTGAGTTCAGAGGAAAGTAATTTTGTGCTCCTCTCGTATTACGATGTCGAGAATTTGATGCATTCAATAAAGTTAGTGAATACTTTTGAATAATTTTAAATGGGCACATTTATTATTATATTTAGAATGGTCAGAGGCGTTTGACCAAAAACCAATCGAAAAACTATAGCAAACTTAAAACTTTTCTTATTGTATCAAATAGATTCCCCTCCCCACACCCACCCCTAAATGGATATTCGGTGTCGCTTTGACTTAAAATATCTACATATAATCATATTCAGATCTTTTAGACACTTCTTCTCCTGTTTATAAAACTCACCAGTAGCAGTTTCGGGGGGGGGGGGGGAAAAAAAAAGTCGCACACCCCCCGCGGGGGAAACAAAAAAAAAAAGTACAACAAAA